>JAITYZ010000969.1:0-17381 GCA_027744595.1 Paronellides praefectus
AATGAAACACAAAAAAGTATCACTGACGTCTATCTTGTGCGGGTATCATATTTCCCCTGAAATTACTTTCAATGTCTTATACATATTACCTGGCTGTACCCCTAGGTATTTTATATGAAAACATTCTTAAAAATTCCCATTTTTTTAACCTGGCTCACTTCCACTCTTGCATTGAATTTCATGACTATGACGTTGTTGGTGGTATAATGATGTCTAGTCACTAGACTCTAGTGCATTAAAGCCATATTTATATATTATTTTTTTCGTTTTGTTACTCGAAACATGCAAGCCATTTTTTAAAAAGTCAATTTGTATCGAAAACATGAGTGCTCCCACATTAGTATTTTGGACAGAAAATGAAAGGGAAAAATAATATTGAGCAAAAAAACTGTTGAAATTCACATAAAAGGAAAGAATGATGAAATGAGATGGTATCATCAACAAACAAATGCACACACAAAAAATTGAAGAAAGATGATGACGAAGAAACCGACGTACATGAGCAGAAACGTTATGTCATATTAATATTGTGCAATGTAGCAATAGATATATAATATGAGTTGTAGTGAATAAACAACCCTTCGCCCCTACTTTTTTTTACTATTTTTTTTCTTTTTTGGGGAAAGGAGAAAAGTAAAACAAGGAGTTTTGAGACTTTGAGACATGAATGTGACGGATAATGGGGTGGGCCGATGTCAAAATGATGCGATATTCTCATCTCAACAGCATAAAAGGATCCCACATTGATATACTCATAAACTCCCACTCTAAAGGTGCATCTCTCGTATCACATCGTCTTCAACTCAACATGGCATATCCTACCATTATTTCTGTAAAATAGAGTCCTCGCATTCTCCATAAAGTATACTTAAGTAAAAACCTCTGGAAGCATTTCCCATTTTTTCCCTCCTTCACTTTTACAATCAGCAACTATATTCTATTAAAGCTTGTCATAGTGTATGCCGCTTGCCATCTACGTTCATCATAATCTAAAAGAAGGTGTGTTTTGTGATCTGTGTGTCTATGTCTCCCTCTTTCTTCTTATGTACTCAACAAAGACATCCTTACCTGTTCGTCGACAAATTCTCTAATGGGCCGTACATCTTTTCCACTTTGCTCTTCCATCCAATTTTTGTGATATGAAGTTACACGCGCTTACTTGAAAATGCACTTCACTAATGCATGTTTTCATATGGCTTCTGCTATTATTCAACCAGAGTCTTGACATTTCCGGTCATAAAAGGTAAATGGATTATCTAACGTAAGACATGGCGTATTATTATATAAGCACCTATCTTGTAATATTATCGTACCTTTGCCATCATCATGAAAAGTTGGGTAGATTATTTGTCCCGTTTTGTTGTGGCTTTTTAGTTTTATATCTACTCCATGTTGTAGAAATGAATCAACGACAAGGTGTCATTTTAAATTGTAATGCATTGCATAAAAATATATTGCAAATTACTACTGTGACCTTGTAGATTTACAGAATGAGAATCGGAGATGAAAGAATGAAGATGCTACATACATCCTTACCTCTGCACTGAAACACTGTTAGTGGATGGCAGTAAATAATTGCCATTTTATAGCTGCGTATGCTACATGGTAGGAGGCTTTCTTTTGTGATTCCTTTTTGTAATCAAAACAAGTGAATGGATCATAATCATAGGTGTTGAACAACATACTTAATCATTTTCTTCTATTTCCCAAAAACTTGTATTTTTTAAAGTATCAAAACCTCTGTAGTAGTGTTTTTAGACAAATAAGACACTGGAGTATGGATTACGGATTTGGGTTTATAATTTTGTGTGAGTTATTTGCTTATATTTATCACCGATTAAAAGTTCAATGACGGGGTAAACCAAGTGTTATAACAGGAGATGAATTTGTTGATGAGGTGAACCTGTATTTTCTATTTCGAAATCGAATACTTAATGGTCTATCATTTACAAAAATTAAACCCCTCGGATTCAACTCCTGAAAAATACCCACCTACCTACTAAAAAAGTACAAAGCAACCGCATCACAAAATCACGTTTTCAGTATTTTGCAAATGGACTCAAATTTTTATACTCAAATATCCAAGTTTTCGTTGGTATAAGTCTATATACAGATATGTATATATATAGGTCCATAATATAGCCCATGCAACTAATGTTGTATGTATGTTTCCAACATAAAAAAAACTCATGAGCAACTCTTTGTAACTTGATTCCATCCTTCTTTCTTTTCCCAAAACTTTGCAATCTGCTCTTGATGTAATTTGCTCGGCCACACACATACATTCATACACGTATACACTTTTAAGCACAAAGCTTCTAAAAAAGAGACATCCCGTTCACTTACAAGTTTATAAGATCCTCTTTCCCAGCCTTTTCGCTGCTGCTGTACAGTTACAGTTTTTTTTATTTAAAAAATGAGTCGAATCACTTTTTCCATATTCTCCACCCACAAACTGTGAATCACATCAAGCCATCAACAGAAAAAAATAGAAAGTTATCTTATAACATTCTGGTTCTGCTTTTGCTTCTTTTAATGTCATACGTTTCAGCAAAAAAAAGGAGCTACTTTCTCCTCAGCAAACGCAAACCCATAATACCACTCACGACACACAAGTTTGAAGAAACTACAATATTATTTAAAAGCCATCTCAACTTTTCGTTAAATTTTTTTTACTCTACTCCCATTCACTACTTTTTGCTTTCTTGTCTTTACCCTTAACTCGTGCACATATATCTCTTTTTCTTCAATACAGTTAGGCATACTACTTACTTTATTTGGTAACACATAAAAAAAGTTTCAAATACCCGTAAGCATTGTGCTAAAATGCAATACTATCATGGCGTAAAGTGTTGTACAAAAAAGGGCAGGTTCAAAGTGTCTCGAATATAATATTGCTATTTCCGCTACCTCTCTCAAAAGGACAACCACTTTCACCCACCCGACCCGTTACTCATCAGGGCACAAAACTTTTCGACATATTTTGATTTTTATTATTTATAGACTCACTTCTGCCACGACTACTCCTACTTTAGTGATTGTAGCCGATTTGCCGATTCTTCAAAATAGGCAAAATATATGTATAGTTATGCAAAATTATGTATTTCATGTATAAACACTAAATTCTCAATGCATTTCCCAAGAAATATAAATAACAAAGTAGTTTTGAATCAAGAAAAAGGCAGGTTTATTGATGATTTTGTAATATTTATTTCGAGTCTACACTTTTTCAAATGCAGCGTTCAGCAGTATACAGAATATATAGCGATACAATTAATTAACAAGTTACTATTTCGTCGTACATGGTTTGTATTTTTCCCATGTGAAATCCGAACTTTTTTTAAAAAGTTTTATAAAGAGACGTAAATAATCAGTGATTTAACCTTTAGCAGAATTTTCGGGAAATCTTCTTCGTCATCGTAGGTTGTGTATGATATAAATATTATGTCGTCTGCTTTAACAAGGCAATTTATAAAGAATGTACTTTTTGAAAGTTTTGTCGAATGAAATGTGAAATTACATCATCGCAACTTGTATTATTGCCACCGTTCTATTAGCTTGTGTAAAAAAACTATATATATTTTTTATATAAAGTTGTATCATTTGTACGGATCTGTGATCTGTATTTTATAAGAAAGATGTATTATTTTACTGTGTGCTGTAAGACAACATGCTAGTACACTAGTCACTCTAGTACATTTATATATAAATAGACTGTTACTCTCATCTGGGACAGACACGCTCCAGAATAGTAATCTTCAATCACGGCGACGAGCAAGAAAGAGAAGAAGAAGGAAAAAAAATCTTGAGAAAAGGCAACACATTCACCAGTTTAGTGAGTAGCAGACAATCGGTGAAAGGTAAGGCAAGGGGAGGGTTGAAAACTGTTAAAGATTCGGATCGCGTGGCCTAGCATGCGAAACGAGTAACTATCTTACGTATGTCATCATCATCATTGTCTTTTTTACGTCTTGTAAATGCACTATCCATACGTGTATACGAATGCACGTTTTCATTTATGTATTTATTGCATTCTTTTAGGGTAAAAAGACCAACAACTGAAATCAACATCAGTAGATCACAGATTCCGATTTGATGGCTCCAACATTTGGTATTGTGTGAATGTTATTGGATGTGTGTACCACTTGGCTTCAACTATTTTTTGTGCGTGCAAATATGTTTAATACTACAGCAGGAAGACGAAGAAGAATGGAAAAGGTGAAGGAAGGTATTTTATTTNAGCAGGAAGACGAAGAAGAATGGAAAAGGTGAAGGAAGGTATTTTATTTTGTCTATATAAATGTGTAGGAGTAATAGCCATTCAATTCACAGACACTCCAAACAGACGAAGAAGCAAACCTAGGTAATTGTCTCTTTTAGAAAGAACAAATGGAAAGTCTCAATTTATTTATGACACAGGCAACTGCTAACCTTCTGTTTCTTCTTGTATTCGTGGCACTGTGTGTGCGTGTAACTTTACTTGGGTCAAATACTGTAACTTATTGTTATGAACTACACCACAACGTTTTCTATTTCATAGCTTTTTAGTGCCAAAAAAACGCAAAAAAGACGAAGAAGCAAACCTAGGTAATTGTCTCTTTTAGAAAGAACAAATGGAAAGTCTCAATTTATTTATGACATAGGCAACTGCTAACCTTATGTTTCTTGTATTCGTGGGACTGTGTGTTTGTAACTTTACTTGGGTCAAATACTGTAACTTATTGTTATGAACTACACCACAACGTTTTCTATTTCATAGCTTTTTAGTGCCAAAAAAAACGCCGAACTGATGGTGAATCTTTCGGTAGGTTTTTTATATTTTGTAGAGTTATAAAACAGGACATCAAACACATTGCTGTCATCACTGGCAGATAGTTGTGAACCTTTTTGTTTTCTGAAAAAATCAAGTTTTAAACAGAGTAGAGCAAATTATATTCGTAGTCCTTTTCATTACTTCTACTTCTACTACTACAACATGCATTTGTTATGAAGGTACATACCTATGTTGGAAAATTTGGGAACCCGGGACGGAAAATACTCTCCAAATAAATGTGATCAAAATGACATAAAGCTTCCAAACTATAAATATAGGTATGATGAATTGGTAGCAGAAGTGTACTGCTACATATTGTACCCATGTTGCCGTTTTTAAAATGTTTTGATAT
The DNA here is from genome assembly GCA_027744595.1 of Paronellides praefectus. NCBI lineage: Eukaryota > Metazoa > Arthropoda > Collembola > Entomobryomorpha > Paronellidae > Paronellides > Paronellides praefectus. Next base: position 5,166 of record JAITYZ010000969.1, read on the forward strand.
TTGAACATGAACGGACATTTATGGTACTTTGCCAACTCAATAACTAGCACTACTACTGCTGGTTTTGGTGTTGTTCGACTTTTGGAAATGAGCTAATTTTTATTTTAGAAGCAAACATAACTGTAGTAGAACAATATTTTGATGGTCCTTGCCAAAAGGTCGTGAACCTCTCGCCATGTCATGGTTTATAAGTAAATAATCTGAAAACATTATTTTCTAAATAGAGAAAAAGTACATTTTATATTTGTAGAATAGCTTTTTGTTTTAAACGACTGAACAAAAGCTATGAAGCAAAATAAGACTGCGGAAAATACTAAAATAAGCTGAAATGTTTGCTGACGGAGGGAAAGAGGGATGCTATTGGGGGGTGATGATGATGGTTGATGGTGCGGTGGTGCAACTGACCCAGCGGAATTACATATTACTTATGCACCAATTTTGTGCTACATTAAACATTCAATTCTTTTGAATAATAATGTTGGATATGTGAAGAAAGAAAGGCGGCATTTTTCACTGACGCCTCCCTTATCAATAATAATAGTACGTGGAACACATCACCATCAACCCCGCAACATAAAAAAGTTACATGCTTTTCATATATTCTTTTTCTTTTGACATCACAATTGATTCCCATTTTTGTTACGAGATCACAATAAATTGCTTGTCCCCATTTTTTTGTTTAAAAAAAAGTTTTTATTTCAGTAGAGATGTTTCAGTGTTTCTGCAATTCATGTTTTGCATAGGAAACTACAGTGTGGGTAGTTGGATGGGAGTATAAAATGGAACTAAAGAAAATTGGAAGACAGAAAAATTCTAGAAAAAACTGTATTTTTTTATTTTGTCTTTTTCAAGGTATTAATAATAAAAGTCGGATGTTACATCTTCTCTTCTGATCGTGAGTAAAAAGGGCTATGGCTATTTATTTGCTTTCAGCGGACACATTTACACACTCACACACGAAAACTAAAGTGTGTACGTTCAATTTACCATTTGCTCTGAAAAAAAGAAAATGTACTGGCAAATAGCCTTTTTGACGCTTAAAGAGGTATTTTAGGAACATATTCAAGATTATAAAATATTGCAAGAGCAAAAGAGCTCTGGGACTGCGGGTATATAATGTAGGTGAGAAAAAGACGAAAGAAAAGAAGGTTGACTTTAAAATGCAAAGGGTTACCATTTGCAGGTACAATACTTGTTTTCTATTTACTACTCTATATTAACTTGCCGTATATATAGCACATCATCAACATAATAATACATGACTATAATGCAATTTATACAAAAAGAGGGAAACCAAATGTGGATTTTCACTTCATTTTACCTGTGGTTCCATTTACAATTCCTTGTCGCTTGAATAACTTTTGGTGGTGGTAGTTGTACAAGTACAAGTATCACAGGTACTATTTGTGTTACTGCAAAGGACGCTATTATTTTTCAAAATGCATTGAGGGAGAAGAAGACCTTGTGTGAGAAAATAAAAAAGCGCTTTTTGTATCATCATATCCTCCAACATGATCATCTAACATCATTCTTGGAAAGCCAGCATTTTAACGAGAACCATAATATACAGTAGAATGGATTGAGAGAGAGTTTAAAGACAAAAGCCGCTACAGCCATACACCAGTATATTGTCAACAAGACCTACTAGTAGCACAATAGGAAGAATATGTAAATTTTTTATCATATTTTTCTTCGTTTTGTCACTTTTGTTGAAGAAAATTTTATCGAGGAAAATAAAAGGGAAAAGCGGTCTCACGTTTCGTTTCTTTTACTGCATCTTCAACAACTCCTCGCGTCTTTAAAGGAACCTCGCTGTGGTTGGGCTGCTATGTGTATTGCGAGCATGATTTCGAATGTACTGTTTTCTTTAGATCTTTGCTTGGTTCTTGTTTTGGTTTGGTTAGTTTTCTTTTATCATAAAATAGCAAATGTTTTGTTGTCGTTTTTTCAAATGTTTACATATATGATCATGATGACGGTGAAGCTATCACCAATATACTCACCTCACAAATATGAAAGTAATGCAGCAGCAGCAACGACGCTATTTTCACGAGATGTATTATTTAGGTACATAATATTCGAGTCCAATGAAGCGACAAAAATGAAGACAAAAAGTTGTTTTCACATGATTCATGAATTTTTTCTGCATGTTGTTGTTGTTGATGTCGGCAATGCTGTGCAATACTGCTAAGCGTTATGATGACGATCATATTATGAAAAAAACGACAAAAAATTAGGGAGGAAAAAAAACTACAAAAAAGGATGAAGTAACAAAATAGCAACGACAAGGACACAAATGCCAAGTAGTTGAAAGCACAATAATATTGGTCACATGCGACTATGTGTTTTTATAATATACCCAAAGTACAAACTAAAAATAATGTATGTTTTTAGGCATATTATTTTTCTAGAGACTCGCTTTCTCTTCCGCGGTTGTTGTTACTGTGTCCTCCCTACCGCCCCTCCATATCTGCTGCACTACCACTGCTGTTGTAATATGCCATGCCATTATCATCGCCTATTTTTTATTCCAGCGTAATGCATATAAAAAGTACTTAAAAAATAAATTCTGGTTGGTGTACGCTCTTTGTCGTTTTTTTCTGTGTGAAATGATAATAGCAATATGTACCACTGTTATTTGTCGTTTTGAAGATGTAAGACCACTTTTTTTGGTTAACATCACTAAAAAACCTACAAGAAAAACGGCTACATTATACATTGTATGCACGCTATCATGACATCGCATTCAAAAATAAAAAGTCATGTAAGTAAACTTAAAAACAGTAAAAACACACAGATGCATAGCATGACATTATTACATGAACAAGTTTAGTTGTTTTTTTCTTCCTTCTCTCGCGTTTATGTGCTTTAATATCATAGAATGTGCGATGTGATTGTGATTGTTATGCATACTTTATTTGATGCATAATATATTCCAATTTGCATTTACAATAAGAAAGAACCTTTAATATTGCATGTTCGACCTGTATTCTTCTTGTTTTTTTTTGTTCTTGAACCAGCGTCAACACTTTATCTAAAATTACGACTTGTTTGTAGCACACAAAACAACAAGGAAAAAAGAAAGGACAGAAGGAGAAATAAAGTTTGTTTTCCAGGGGAAAGCTGAAAATCCTACATCTTTTACACCATTGCAGCTTGCAGCTGTTGTTGTAGGAGGAGAAGATCAAAGTGGGTATGTCATTGTTTTGCGATTCCTGTCTTATTGCTTGTAATCTATCCTGTTCTATTTTGGATTTTCTAACCAATGGTATTTGTATCGGAGGCCAAGTGGAGCATTATTGCTGGTATTACTGCTGATGATATGATGAATGATGATACTACTAACTTGTTTCCTGTTATTGGAATATTATTCTTATTTTGCACAAAACCGACAACCAATGACCAATGTGTCAGTTTTATGCCAATTAAATATTTTTTATGTCCATTTTATTTGTAACGTAATATGATGGTCATCTGGTTTTATTAAAAATAATAATAGTTGTAGTTTTTTAGTTAAAAAGATAATTACAAATTGTAATTTACAATTGCTCCAAATGGAGCAGACATATATAACACGGAATTATATTATAGTGATATCTTTGAATACTCTTTAGGCTGTGTTTATAAAAAAAAGTATTTGCTATTTGGGAAGAAGATCTGTGGAGGTTACTGGAACGGATACGTTGTGGACCTACAGGGCAGGGCGTAACGATTAACGATATTATCAATCTTGGAATTCGTGAGGTGACGGAAACGATGTCAAGTGATCTTTGCATTCAGTGATGTCACATCACCACTACAGCATAGTCATTGAAACAATGGACGCTGTTGCCAAGACATGGGGAAATCCTACACCTTTGCAGGAGGAGTATTACCTGCTTGTTGTTATTTCCATTTCCACCGTATTGAAACCCAAGTATTTACAATTAAATTGAATTTGGAATTCGTCCCAATAAACTTTTTTTTCCTTTCTGTATTGTACTCGAAAAGAAGCTCCTATACATCGGATCCTCAATCACAGGCTCAATTCTCAGCAGTAGGTGGACAGTTAAATGTAAGCTTTTATTTATGAAAATTTTCGAATCGCGGAAATTATTTTAATTTTACAATGTATAGAGACATGGTGCATATAATTTAAGTAAAGCACACTAAATTCTGGTTTCACCTTTATTTGTAGAAATTTTCCTGCGTGAAAACAAACCATGATTGGGGCCCGCTCCTTTATGACAGCCATAAAAAATGGCCTCGGATTTCCATTAATGCGACAGAACCTGATGAAGCCGAACCTTGGGTCAAACGCAAGATCGCTGTAGTTGCATAAAGGGCTCTTGGGGAACCCCCGACCAACAACAACCAAAAGCGCCACCCCTAGTGGAGATGAATCTAATTAGCAAAAGATTCTTTAATAATGGTTACCGACATACTCCCACTGGACGAAAATGGTCTTTAGCGACACGGTTAGTTGCTGCTGCAGTTGGTGCTATCGTTGGACTCGGAGCCAAAACAGTTTTGGATCCGAATGATGCAGTCTGGAAGGGGTATTTCCATGTTGCCTGCGAAAATAAATGCGGATGTGGAGATGAATGTGTTGATAAGAAGTGCGAAGATAGCCCTTGTTTGAGAAAAATGGATTGTGAAGAAGAATTAATCATCAGGGCAAACGCTGATTTGGAGAAGGCTCTCAAAGAAATCAAGTCTAAGGCGATTGAGTACACTGAGGCCGCTATGAAAGCTTATTGTGCTGCCATTGAGATTATGCAGGAGTATATGAACCAGGGATACTGTCTCATTGATGCCGATGATTTGGAACCCCCAGAGTACGAGGAGGCTTGGTGCTGTCTCTACAAAATTGCCAAAGAACGCTGTGAAAAAGTAAAGGATGCATTACAAAAGGGTCAGTGTGCTTGGGAATTGCTGTGTCGGTTGCGAGAGGTCATCGAAAGTGGAAAAGGTTGCAAGTTTACCGCGTGCAATCCCCTTCTGGTAACTGCTGAAGAAAGTCTCATTTGCGCAGAACGGGAACTTCTGAACCTCAAAGCTCGGATGGATTGTGTTTCGAGTGATCATGAAATGGTTGAACAGTACCAACAAGTTATTGAAAACTTTAGGAAGGATCTCAAGATAGAAGTTGATGCCATTGTTGAATCCGGCGAGTGCAAGATTTGTTTTGCAGAACAGGAAACCGCTCTGATGATTATACAAGCTTACAAAAAGGCAGTTCGTGCACATAAAGAGGTCGCTCAGGTCATGATTTGCAGTGGAAACATCCCTGAACGCATGCAGAAGACTTTATGCTAAGATCTGAATATTGTAAGAGAACAACGTAAATAAAATATGTCATCCATCACCAAATTATTTCAAGAAACTAAATATAATAGAAGAATATTGACCTCGCGCTTCAGAACATTCGGCTCATTCGAACAAAATTTCAAAATTATATAATCGTTTAAACGTTTTCACTTGTGACCAATACGTGCATTATGACGAAAATATACATACAACAATAAAATAATTGAAAATGAAATTAAAAGTGTTCCGATATTAGGTATTTAATTATTAAATATTGTACTGGCATATAGGTAACTAAAAACCAAAAAACTTCAATCAATCAACTGATTATTATTGAATTCTCATACACATCGCGGATGTCACATTCCCTGTCTTATTTGCACTTTGCAGTTGCATGGCTTAACTGATACTTGGATAAGTAGATTTAAGCTTTCACATCATAACCTATAGCACAATCTAGTAGTCGGGAAACACATTTTTTCCACATGTTGGAGTAACGAAATGCGAACAAAGTAAATATTTTATACTTCACAGACTGGCAGATAGCTGCCGTTTCGAGCTGACTTTGTTTTGGTACTGAGTCAGTAGTACTGACTGATACAAAATGTAAAAGTTCCTTAATATTATAATGATGTTCTTCCTGGCGAAAATAAAAAATATACAAAGATATTCCACTTCCATCACATTCACATGGTCATGTTTTAGTTACTTTTGACTTTCTAAATGATTCTTTATTTAATATTCCACGTAATTTATTTATTTATTTGAGCTTGTCTGACAGTATTTTACCAGAATGGTTGATGGGCAAATCTATTTCATCATTTTGACTGGAGATACTTTTCCAACCAGTTTAATTTCATGCAATGCATTGTCAACCTGATTCAGGCGGTTTGTTTTGAAAAGTTCGAATTTGTAATCACAATCGAATTGATACAGAAATACCTAATTAATTAACTGCCATGAAGGCGGAGTGGAGGATTCTTCTATAAAATCCATATCTCATATCAATATCTACAATTATGACTTCGTTGTTATTATGCTGATGAATCCAACCAACAGGTTTTTAATAAAAAACAGTTTGACAAAATAAAAACTTCCGAATGACCAGGTTAGTAGTTAGATAGAATCACACTTAATTAAGAGATCAATATAAATATAATAAATGAACGCTTTACTAAACAGAACCCCTTTTTCGTTGTTGAACAAATAAAACTATCGACATATTATTATTTATTCATCGTAAATGATACCCTGTTTGTAAATTTGTAATAGTCAAATCAGTCAAATGGGGGCAAATATAGCTGTTTCAAAATAAATAACAATTATTCCACTCCATTTATTATTCCAATTTCTGTGAAAAACTTGTGTTTTTGATATCTTTAATCTTTTCTCACAATGATGAGTTTCCCAAGCCAAAAAGTTCTTGCTAGGCGCGGCAGCTATCCACGAATTCACGAAGTATATAAAGTTTTCTTTGTTGCTTTACGTTACTTGTGGACGTGTATTTGCCAACAACTAGAGAGCGTTAGGCTCTAAAGTGAAAGTTACGGACTAGACCTACGACTTATGGACTCTGGGGAAAAGTTTCAATCCCAGTTTAAACGAAAAATGACTACTGGTAAGAAAATACATTGCGACATAATGGTCAAAAATGAGATGTAAGGCCAACACTACCACCAATTCATGTCCTATTGCGTGACTGATAAATGGTCATATTATCCAAAGTTCAATATGGATATGTAATAGGTTTAAACATTAGCGTACGTGTTTCATGTATGGACGGATGGCGGACAACTCTCTAGTTGTGAAGATAAATTAGGTTGTATCACCTTTATTTACGAGCAATTTAAAATCTTTAATATTGCCAACTTTGTTAAAATAAATAACGTCTCAGAATGTACAAATAAGAAGGAAGTATACATTCAACAAATTAATTTTTGCTATTTTATTGTAAGCTATACAATTTTTTATGCAGGAATATGATTGAAACTTGTACAAAAAAATTAATTACATTTTCTATTAAAATTCATGACAATGCGCAATAGTGTGGCGCAATGATTTGTATTCTTGGAAGATGATTTCATGTTTTGATATTGAAGCAGTGTTGTTTGTGGATTTTTTGCCATTATTATTTACGTAGGTGCGTTATATTCATTCCCAGAAGTTGAATTCGCAGTTCACCACCTCCTTTTGCTGGCAACATTGGTTATATGGCACAATGCCATTTCTACGAATTTTTTACATATCTCTTCATAATGTATCTCACATATAGTACATCTTGAATAATGAAGTTGATAATATATGATTTAAGACTTGAGAAGGACGCGTGTTTGTATGTCTGTCTGTATGGATATATAAAATGAAACTACTTTTCACAGCCGTCACTCGTCTCCTGGGATGGTCGTAATATGATTGGTGAAAGACAAAGGGAACTTTATCTTCTCAGAAAATAAGAAAGCAAGGGAAAACTGCTAGCGAGGGACAAAGAAAACATGCAAAGAGAAGGGATAAACTATATACGGGCTAGAGAGAAAAGTAATATTGTGTAATATGATGTGACTGCTCTGACAGATCACACAGTAAAAATATATAAAACTTGAATATATAAAATAATATGTGTATGTGTAATATATTTTGTATAACAGTTTCAATTGTAAATTTGAGATTTAACCCGAAAAGGCTCAAGGCAGCATTAATCCAAACCCTGCTTGTATGAATACGACATTCTTTTCATATTTTTTTCTCTCTCTTTTCTCGCATGGGATTAACTCGGCATATATAGTCATAAAAGTATACCTATGTTTTATTATTATAAAGTCGAGTAGTCGTCCGTCACATACACAAGAGAAGCCAAGGCGGCACCAATGATCCCCTTCTCTCTCTCTCTCGTTGTCTTACTCGCTTCCAGAAAAAGGAACAGAGCCTGGAAAGACGAAGTGACAGGTGGTAGAATCATCAAAGAAATCTTTTCTGCGTTATGTCAAGGTGGTGGTGGGTGACTAATACATACATATTCAGCTTCCATCTCTTGTTTGAACTTAACCATTTTTCCTGTGTTTAGAAAACTGTTTACGAAGCAAGCACACAATTTTTTTTTTACAAAATCAAAATCTATCAAGTGTAACACTTTTTGTTAGAGAGAGATGTGTATTTTTACAGGAGTATGATGCATGTGCACGTACTTTCTTTTAACCCCGTCGTGTGTGCTCTTGTTGTCCTTACACAAAAAAATCCCAATCGCACAACTTGGTGTGCTGCTGTGCACGCAAGCATGTGCATGTAGGTATATGCTGTAGTTACTTATCTCTATAAAACCAACTAAAGCCCTTTCTTCATAAGCTTTTCTATATGTGCACACTCAATAAACTAACTAAAGTCACTATTTTTATAGATTTTATGTTTATACTTTAGTATTCCCAGAGAGGAGTGATGTCTTCAACTAAGAAGTCTTAAAATATAAATGTACATACACAGTATATACAACAGCGCTACATATTATTATTATTATTTTCCCTTGCTCGTTGTCTTTTTCTTTCGTCTCCACTAACAATGCTCATTCATCCCCAAAAGTACTGACGACAGAAAAGAAGAGACAGACGGATATATGTACATTCATTCATATTCCATCATAATATTCCGTATTCCACCAACTTAATTCTCAGATGACTCCCTGTCAATGTAACTTCTTCTTAGGCATCCCATCCCTTGAGCTCTTGCAAAGTGCACTTTATAATATGCCACTACTTGACTGTCGTTTCTCCAGTTCCGTTTGCTACATCATCATCTTGCTTCTCAAGACGTATAATAATAGACCTTCTTTTCTATTCCGTCATCCGCTTCTCGTCACTCTTTTCTTTTGTTTCAAGGCTCTCTCTCTCTCTCTGACTTCCTTCTTTACTTACTCCCATTTTCTTCACTATACCAAAACCAAGCAGAAAAAAGAGATAATGCACAACTCTTCTTGAGAGAGAGAGAGAGATATGAGATGAGGGAGAAAGAGACGACAAGAGTCGTGCTTAGTATAGCATGACTTGACTTAAGTTGCTATATGACTCTTTAATAACCCCTTATAAACTTTATATTCTGATCGTAAAACCAAAAGTCCTATTCTTATTTTTTCCTCTCCCGTTCTTTTTACTTCCCTGTGCGCTCTCTTTATTCTTCTACTCACTTTTTACATTCTATAATATTCTTCTGTTTTTTCTATGTTGTTCTGACTTTTTGACAATCGATTGTTACTATACTTTCAGAAGAAAAAAAAGTAACGAAGAAAACAAGGAGGCTTTACGCTCTACTGTGCTCACTTTTTGTACTGCTTCTTTTTGTACACAGCAAAGTTTTATTTTTTTGCTAGCAATAATTTTATCTTGCTTTACTTTAATTTACTCATTCATTCACATTTAACTTGCTTCACCTTTCACCTTTCCGGCAGATTTCTTTCCACCATTTCCTTCCATGTCCACCAACAGACAAGTATAATACTTTATAAGATCTGGAAATTGGTAAACTCCTACAGTTCATTTGGTCAGTCATATAGGTATAATATGTTGTTAAGAAACCTACCCCCACCATATAACAACCACCACCCAGCCCAGAGAGAAGTTAATCCAAGCGAAATTAGGTGTAAGCCCAGAAAATGCGCTACAAAGCAACTCATCTATCATGCAATTTAATTAGGAAATAAACTGGGAAGATTGTGATGAATGCGTTTGTACACAGATGTTTCTTATGTGGGCACAATCGGAAGGGATATTATGAAATAAATGTACAACAGAGAAAAACAATGCAATGCTACGTGCTCTCGTATTTGTACGGATTTTAAAGCTTAGGATACATACATACCTTTGTCCTTGCCGTCAGAATCACAAACAAAAATGGCCTTCTTATTTCTTTTTTTACTGTCATATTTAATCTGAACTCTGTCATACATAATAATAAGAGAGAGAGAGAAAAAGAAAGAAATGCGCCTATTAGCGAACTTAAAAGAATACAGAGACGTTTGCAATGAGTTACACTCATGATTCTTTCTCGTGTTCACTATTATCCTCTCTCCTTGTCTTTCTTCTTATGTAAGTATTATTATATGTGAGGTTTACTATGAAGCTCAAAGTTATTATTTATACATATTTATGTAGGTTCCTACTTTCACGCACCATATTTGTGGACCACGTAAATGCATTCAAGTCGGTCGGTACATCATACAGGCATGGGCACACTCCAGGGAAATAACAAAATCTCTGGGGATTACGCTTAATACATTTTCCTCCTCCTCCTTCCCCTTGGTTGTTTGTTTAGGATTAACTCAATATCTCATACTTACCCTAGAACTTTATTCTTACAGCATTTTCTACAAAAGACGTCGTTGGTCAATGTAGTTAGTCGAGGGAGAATGGAGTTGCATAGTTAGTCATTTATAATAAACTAAACTCTTGTACATTTTTTTTTGTTTTTCAAGTGGAAGGGAGCTGGATGTTTGAGTTGTTTAATATGTGTGTAGTGTGTACACTTTGACCAAAGTATCAGTACGGGAAATTTTCAATAAATATTTTTGGAGATACGATATACTTTTTACATAAATACATAAATTTATTGCCTTTGTGACTTTTCAGGAAAGAAAATTAGAAAAAAATAATTTGAGTATGGATTCAGAATTCGGACTGAATTATATACTCAAAGGAATTTTATTTGATTATTTGCATATTGAGTCATTCTTACACGCGTGCTGCAAAAATCTCATTCAAAAGCTCTCTTGGAACTGCCGAAATACATTAATATGTTCCCAAACTAACTAACTGACCAAACACTAAAAGTCAGTCTAATGAGTCAAGACGAAGCTCTTTCCTGTTAATCTGAAAAGGCAAGACGGCATATTATTACCGAGAAAATGCACTCCTTGAGACATGGCTGAAAGTGCTTACTTCAAGTCAAGGAGTGGGTTCATCTTTGATTATAAGATATTTGTGGTGAAAGAGTCACATTAACTAACAAGTAGTTGTAGAGTGAACTGAATATAGTAAAGTAAATTATGTTCACTTCAGTCCACAGGAAGTTCACATATACTATAGTATATCAGTAGTTAGTAGCTAAATATAGCAGAGAACATAAGCCTTTTAGGATTAGATAATACAAAATACTACAAGACAGCTTGGTAGTATTGTAACCAGTATTTATAGAGGAAGGGCGGGAAGTGCATTCTTTATTTTCCATTTCTTCTTTTTAGTTGGTCCATTATGCATTGTCCTCAAAAAGATTTTTGTTTGTAACATCTTCCTCTCAAAGTAGTAAAGTGCATTCATACAAAAACACATCAGCATCAACATCAACCTCCGCTTGAACTCTAATGTAGGAGTAGCCAACATAATAGCGGTTCCGGAGAGGAGAAAGTTAGTTGAAAAGCACGTACTCTCTGGACAAAAAGCAGTGTGTAATAAACCGTTGTTAATGTTGTAAAGGAGTAGGGCGGTAGTGCAATCAGCCAAATATACCACCAAAGAAAAATGGCTACAGAAAAGTAGGAATACCTACACATGAATGTATGTCGATTAACGACTCTTTTCTCAGTTTTGCTGTTATAAAACATTCGAAAATGCCAAGCAAAGCAATAATAACCTCAAAGTCAAGTGTCGGATGGAATGGGAGTGTTTTCCAGACTAACAATGTTAGTTTAATAGAAAATTATTAAAGGTTGCTATTAAAAGTGTACGTAGCTATTCCTATTTCTATACTTAAGTTTATACATCTATTCAGCATGTTTATATGGTTGTCTATTTATACGAAAAAAAAATTACGGTCACCAATCTGGAATAGTGGACTAGTCATTTCCATTTCATTGTTGGAGATTTATATATGTATATATATTTCTTTAGAAGGTGTATAGACTGAGTGTGTTTACAATACATGCATACCCAACTCAACTTTTTTTTACGT
>JAITYZ010000970.1:0-18271 GCA_027744595.1 Paronellides praefectus
AAAGTAACCAAAAGAGTGACCCACATTTACAACGTGGTTTCTCGACCAAGACCAAGCTCGGTTTTCAAGGCCCACGACCGATGTGAGGACACCAAAACCTGCGCTTAATATAAAGAGATGCACGGTGCTTACACAGCGGAAATTCGTAATGGAGTTGTGTGCATAGCCATAGAACTTTGTAGTTTGGGTTCACTTGAAAGCTATTTAAGAAATAGTCAAAAGCAGAATGTCATGGAGGTTGGAAAACGAAAGGGAAGTCAGACCATGTGAGTATTAATGATATACTAATTAAAGATATCCTATTTTTATAATAGTTTTTATACAATAAATTTGTTTTGATACCTTCAGGGAAATGAGCGTACTGTCGGAAATAACGGTTTTCGACATGGTGCGTTGGTCTCATGAAATTGCTTGCGGCATGGAATATCTTGGAACAAATGTTGTTCATGCAGATCTCGCCACAAGGAATGTGCTCCTAACGTCGGACAAAACTGCAAAGATCACTGACTTTGGACTCTCTCGTAGACTTTACGACTACACAAATTATGTCAAGAGACAACAGGAGCCTCTTCCATGGCGTTGGATGTCTATTGAGTCGTTGAAACGACTGGAATTTTCTTCCAGGAGTGACGCATGGAGTTTTGGAGTGACCTTGTGGGAAATTTTTTTCAAAGGGTATGATGGAATAAATCTGATCTATTTGAATGATTTGTAAGTTTAATAATTACAGTTTAATCGTGTGCTTTAGGGTTGTCTTGACATAGGTGACCTGCCATACCCTGGGCTATCATGGACTCTGGAATTTGTTGACAATCTTGTGGCCGGTTTAAGAATGAAGTGTCCACCCCACGCGTCACCAGAAATGTGCAGTGGAACAAAGCTAACATATTTTAAAGGTCATGTGATACATACAACAGCTTATATTGTAACCTTTTATACTACTTGAATTTTAGATACAATGTCATGGTTAACTGCTGGAACATGGAGCCAAACTTAAGACCCACGTTTACAGTTTTAAAGGTGCGTTTATTTTACATTATGTCGGCCATAAAATCCAATGAGCGATTGTAAAGCAGCGCACTTTTGTTGCGATTATAGTTTTAAAAAATCTTGTAAAATTAAATTTAAATGAAAATTAAAAAGTTTAAAAAAGATAACTGCACCGATTAATGAATTTGCAAATTTACAAAATTACTGATTAAAATTCATGTACTTTAAACTTAAGTTTTATATTGCGTCTGTTAAAATAAAAATACTACTATACATTTTCTGCATTTAAGAAGACGCCTAAAATAAACTCAATTCAAAAAAAATTAAATCGCTAAAAATACATCGTTCTGCATTCATTCCGTAAAAAATATATTCATTATTTTTATCATGGAAACCCAACTACTCAAACGTAACTTTTTGGTGGTACATGTGTATCCTTAACAAGGTGATAATATGAACAACCTATAAACAATGTAACCGTTTATACAACATGTACCACTGGACCACTGGAATAGAACTGTGTTCCTTTTATAGTGATAGTAGACTAATTTTGTGTACTCACAACGCTAGGTAAAGATCAAAGATCAAGAACAGATATACACGTATCATCAAATGAATTTATTACATTTACTTTTGATCAGCTCGTCTCCATGCATAGCATGATATTCACTAAGGTTCTTGTGAAGATGGATTTGCCCGATTGATGATGATGAATGATGACTTTTGTTGGACGAGTTGTAATTTTCTAGATTATTTCTAAACGGAGATTTGCATCGTTCCCATTGCTCCTTATAATTGTGCAATATCGGTACTATATCATCAACTATCAACTAGAACTGTCTACAAATTTACAAATTGTGACGGAATATTTGTTACAAATGTTTTCAGAGCCACTAAATATCGCCACATTCCTTCACAAATTTTCGAGGCTGTCCGTACTATCATTTCATTTACGATTAATTTGATGGCCATCAACGGAATTTTCTCTATGATAAATACAAAGATTGATGTAACAAGTCCCGCTATAAGTAATAAAAATATTACTAAAACATTTCCATTGATAGATACTTGACCACCTGGTAGCACCAAATCTTGAGTAACCTCCGAGCTACTGTTTGCTCCTTTGCCAGTCATTTCCGTGTGAATATTTATCTTTTGAAACTCGGCTCTAAATTGAACCAATTCAACCCATCGGCTTAACATACCTGACTGCAAGTACCAATTAATCCTGTTCCAAAGTTGTAATGATGGGATTTCTGAATCTCTACCACTGCTAAATGTATAATAACTTCCAAACTCAAAAAGTGTTTCTTTTCCTAAATGCACCTGATCATTATCTTTTCTATATTGACGTAAACGCGAGCTCATTTCAATAGCCGCAAATTCAGGGAGCACTGCAGCAGTCATGTTACAATTTTGAAGTTCCGAGTAGACAAAATCTTGTTGTTGTTGAATGAGACCCATTAGACGTTCCTTACTAACGTCCCGATTTAGTATTCCCTCCATTTCCGATAATGCATCTTTAGTAAATGTCTTTGACACAAGTTTTGTATTTTTTCCAATGTAATCCAGCCATTTGGATCCTTGACCTTCTGCAAAGGCGATATCAGAACGGATTTTATGGCTTACTCCGTTCTGCGAAAAACAGAATAAGTGGCCATCCTCAAAAACTTTAACAAAATTTATTTCTGGTTTCATCTCTTGTTCTAAAATTTGGTTACTAGTTCTGCATCCGGATCTCCAAATTGCCCTGGTGTAAACTGTAAAATTGTCTTTTATTAACTGAGCAAATTTTTCATATCGAAATTTTCCTCGTGGTAATATCATTCGATCAATGTTATCTCGCTTGTATAAATTACTTAGCACTAAGCTAGCTAAGCATAAAGATGCAAATGCAAATCTAACCGGGGTAATTTTTATTGTTTGGATTCGAAATGGGTTGCCCTGCTCCAAAAGCACTTTGTAGCACGACAAAACATACTCCGTCTTCATATTTTGATGACATTTATTGCCATGTAAAATTAGACAGATTCCTGCGGGGACAAGTACCAAGTTTACCAAAAGAATGGCTATCCATATGTAAATGTCGAAACTGGAATGCAGGTCATGAAATGGTAAACCTGTGTTTTTTACTCTTCCGCAGCTTACAAATAAAAATCGGGTTGGTGGAAATAATGGAGACATTGTTTTATTTGAGATTAGCCTTTCACTGATTTCAAACCAGAATGGATGATGTCTTTGGTAATCAATATTTTGTGGAAAACAAAACTCAAGTTCTGACCTATTTTGCTGCATGATGTCAAGTAACATTTCGTCAAATCCGAATTGAATGACAGTCAATAAAGGTTTTTCTGATAACGCGGATTTGAATCTAATATAAGCGTTATCAACGCTTATCAATTGACAATATAACTTTAGACTGTAGAGTGATTTTCCCAAGTCGACATCTTCCTTCGCAACGACAGTAAGATATATAGGGTCAGTTATTTCCAAATTTAGATATTGATGCATATTTCGGATTTGCAACATTTCAACAGGAGATTTTTTCACTACGATGGCCTTGGGTCGTACAATGACAAGGGTTCCTGGCATTCGATCATTACTTACCTCAAGCGAGATAAAAATCTCGGGATGCTTAAACTCCCTCTTTATTTTTTTAATTCTTTCCACCCAATGTCGTATTTTTGTACCAGTTGGGACTCCAGAAGTATTCGAAACTACAAGGTAATTAACAATTGGTATAACATATGAGGTAGATAAGTATTGAGATATGTGTTCAGAATTTAAATAACCCGGTCCCAAGTTATCTTTGCGAATTTCCCAATACCAGTGTCTCAATTCCAAATAATCAGGTTTCCATTGTGGAGGACTACAATATCTGGATCTCGCGATAAGTATTTCAATACGTGCCTCACATTTCCATTGGCGAATTTGAGCAGAAAATTTAACAAAATTTATTTTGTTGCAACTGCCGTAATGAGCAGTAAAATTTGTAAAGTGATCATTTGTTCTTTCAGGTCCCCCGTACAAAAAAATGGATTTATGACACTTAAACATGTCTAGAGTTACAGAGGAAGGCAAAGGCGAGTCAATATGTTCATACAAGTTTCCTAATAGGTCAACCACAACCTTTTGCGTTGAGTTTGGTAATAGTGCATAGTAGCGAGGATAGTAAAATTCAGAAAATTGGTAGTGTGGTCCATCTAATTCAATTTTGCTGGAGGGTTTGTAATCTACTCCCGGGCCTTTCAGTACTACTGGAATTGTGAACTGTCCCATGTCGACGGCATTATGATTAGTGATTGTTACGAGACATTGATCAAACCGCTCAAAATTTAAATTCAGCTTTTCTATCCACGGAAAACGATATTTTATAGTAAATTTGCACTCTGAGAAAGATGGATGTAAAATTACGATAGGAAGAAAAGAATTCAATAAAATTGAAATCATTTTGTTCCTTTTTGGGATATACAAGTTTAAGAAATGTGATAAAAATTTGCGATAATTGGCTAAAAATAATTTTAATACTTATTTCGTTTTCACGAAATTTCCAAAAGTGTATAATATTACATCAGCGTGGTACATACTTATATGTCACATAAGGTCTGTCCGTTACATCTTAAACGAAAGCACTGGAGCTTACAAGGATTAATATTGTACACTTCACACGTGTGGGTGGGCCACACCCGGTGTGGATTTAAACATTATTTTATTTATGAGTTTTCACGCATTATAGCTTTCAATTGTACTACTGGGTATTTGTTAATGAAATTGTTGAACAAATACTTGTTATTATTAAAGTATGAGACCAAATTATAATATGAATACTTTTAAAATTTCGTGTTCATTTAAAGATTTAAAATTTCCACCTTACAAGGAACAAATATGTAAGTGCCAAGAATATACTTACAATGAAGATTAAATTTAGTATCATGAAATTTGTAAACGAGCACTTTAAATTATTGACGGCGTTTTCCCGCAGTTGTACTGAAGGGTCATTTGCAAGAACCACCTTTCAAAAATTAATTTTCAATCGAAATCAGTATCTCTTGAAAAATTCGATTTGTTCAATTCTCAAGTAGAACTGAAGCAATTTTTTGTAGCGTATACTACGATGCGTAGTTAAACACAAGATAACTTGAGTATGCATTTTAATCTTATTCAAGCGAAATTCCGATAAATTAATTAGATATTAAAGTGCCCTTATAATTTTAAAAAATGATTTGCTAAATGCGTCTATTACTAAAAACAATTGCACGTAAAGATCAATAAGAAAAAATGTTATTTTTCTCACCACGAATTGACTGCAAATTCATAACTTTATTGAATTGACTACCTGTATTGTAAAGTAAAATAAATTATATTGCCATCAAATTTTTCATTTAAAAAACCAGGGTTTGGAACGTTACACAATCATAAGACGTGTAATAAGATTATCTACCAAACTTCAAACGAATCGTTTGAAACGATTCAATACCATTCAAGAAATGAGAATTCATGAGATACAGAGTAGAAAAATTTCAGTGACTACATCCCCTGTCACCACGACATAAAACCTGGAAAACCTTTCTGATAATACCTACTTATTTTATGTATGTAACCATAAAACATCTTTTGTACAAAAACAAACTGAAATGTTGATTATTCGCAACTGAAACTTCAGTGCGTGTCTCCAGGAACCAAAATCCATCCAAAAATGGTTGGCAAGGGTTTTTCCAATTCAATATAAAAAATACACACGGGAAAACTACGATTTGCCTCTTTAAATCGTTCGGAAATGGATGATCATGTTTTTGTGCTCCACGTTTTCATTTGAGAGTTGTAACCAAAAACCTATTCTGGATTGAATTGTACTGTATGTAAACCAGTATTTATTTTAAATGTACTACACGAAAGCAACAAATATCACATTATTTTTATTATTGGTTTACGTGCTTTGACTGTTGTTGCAATGATTGCTATTGTTAGAGTAAATACCATTTAATGAAAATATCGTTTATCCCCATTGCTAGTAGAAGCATACTACAAAAGTGTGGAATAGTATTTACATTACATTTAAAACAAAATATTAGTAACGTGTACAATACCACCATAACTACCTATAAAAGAACAATCATTTGTGTTATTCTCAATTTTAACCCTTTCTCTCTCACTAAATTACAGTCTTTTCAACATTTAATCAATACTATACATATAAAATATCAATTTATTCTTATACTAAACCGTCTATCGATCTTGTAACTTTATATTTTAATGAACCCATTACTTTGGAACCACTGTTTAATGAACCAAAGGGGTTACCACAGATCCATCAAAAATTCACTGAAATTTAAATTTACTAAAATATTTAATGCACGTGTAAAATTTAGTATTCATTTATTCCTAAAAAAATAAAAGTTATTTTTCCTTTGTTTTTTAAGTTCAACTTGGGTTGTTTGATTCATCAGCATTTATATGTACGTATTTAGAGCATACAGTGGTGAACTTTTACTGTCATGTTGGTTTAACTGCAGGGAAAAGCAAAATTAGCCAGACCAGTGATCTGGACCACATTAATACAAAACCAAATTTTGTCCCAATTAAATATCTTGTAATTTTATAATACTTGATTGTAAATTTTCTCCAAGACTTGTTACGTTGTGTTTAGTTTGATGTTTAGGTTTATATTTATGCGAGGTGTTACGAACTAGCATTTTTATTGATTTTCTCTAGTTATAGTTTGGAAGATATTCAGGCTACGTTAATGATGCTGAAGTGAAACTTTGCTCGTATGTTTTTCTCCTTTAATAGCAATCAATAACTTATTGATTAGCTGCTAATCATTAGCTGGGCCAATGAATCGAAGTCCTTAAAATAGACTTTAAATTATTCATGAACTGATATTCTTCAAATTGTCTTCACGTTCGTCATCTAAAAAACAAAAGCTCTATTACTTATTGAAATATCATGCCGTTTACTTATTCAAAAACTTGTGGTATCACACATACCAGTAAAATTTGGCTCAGGGCCCCCTTTGGCTGCTAGTACCTCTTGTATAATTGATTACTTTTGTTTGTAAATTTTCTATATGGTTGCATTTTTAGTTTTGCCAACTTGTAACATTACAGTGTAATATATCTTTGCTGATCTTTAAAAATAATATTAATACCATCATTTTCGTATTCCTTGGAAAAACAGCTTTTTACGTAAAAGATCTTTAAAGTTTTTAAACGGCAGATATATTTTTCATGAAAACTTTAAAGTACAACCGTTTCAAAACTATTCCCAAACCAAATGTCATGCCAAAGAGATAATGTAACAACGCCAAAAAATCAACTTGAAATATAAGTTTCATCTTTACCTTTTTTCGCAATAAATCTATCTCTTGTTTGCAATTGCCAATTGTGGAAATGGGTTGGTACAAAAACAATCAGATTGGTTGGAAATTTTCCCTTTGTATTCTTGTCCACTGCGTATCTTGTTACCCAGAATATATAGCTATCGTACCATTGCGGAACCTAAGCAAAGAAGACCACCAAAACGTAGAGTCTGCTGTACGAGCTTCTAAGAATATAAAGTTGTTGAAATCATTTAAAAAAGAAGTCGAGGAGAGTAATGTATTGGAACTTGCTGAAATTCCCCTTGCCCCGATTTTGCAACCGTTTGTACCCACAAAATGTCTTGTTGTGGTAAACAGCTTTGCAAATGTTAACCTAGCTGATATTCACCATCCCATTCTTTTACGTGCCCTGGAACCAGCCTTACAGTTTCACAAAACGCCATATACCGATTTTCCGTGGACCGATTTTCTTTGGGTTCCATCCCGGTTTAAAAGGCATAATATGGTATCCATTACAGAAAGACATTTTAAACCCAATACTTTTCCATCGTCAAAGTATTTTGAAAATGTCTTTGGAGGAAATTTGTACCCACACGGTTATTGTATAAGGATTGACAAATTGTTATATTCATCCAACTCGAGGCCATGGAACTGCGTTGGGCAACTCAGTCTATTTGTACCTGAGAGTGCTATTTCACACGGGTCAGAAGTAAGCGTGTTTTCTGAACCGCATTCTCTGCTAACTCAAGAAATTTGGCCAGATGTGCCACTCATCAACTTTATATTGCGAACGAACTTACTTGGGGATGATCAAGGCGATCCAATTTGGCGATGGATAGCAAGTATCAATGGAGTACACAAGCAAGTGATTATTGTTGGCACTGCCTCAATGTTACAAACACAAAAGCTATTAGGCGCATCCTGTACGATTAAAAGCGTTCACTTGCTAAAGGTATGCACACGTTGTTTCCGGTATTATCCCGTGCGAAGTATTGGTGTATCGACCTGGTCAAGCTTAGATTGGCATTATATTACGTCGTTGATTATGCCATCAGCCCAGGATCAAATAGCTCTGGATTCCTCTAATGTACTTACAATAGATGAGAAATCCTATTTCGGCGGATTCTCCAAGCATTTAAAAAAGTGTAAAAACTCATATCTGGAAGAGGGCATGCTCGCAATTCCTTTTGCAAATAAGCAGGAAAGACTTAACCATGCGTTTGCCAACTTATTGATGATTATTCTTAAAAATCATACGTTATACATCAACCAGACAAACAATTGCGAAAATGGGCGTGTGGTGCGGCAAAATGTTAAATACAATAATTATTCTTCTTATCTTAAGGTTGTATATGACAGTGTTGGGTATTTACAAAGCTTCAAAGTGCAACAATATCCACTCATGTTTAACAACAAACTAAGTGCTCTTAGAATTGTGAGTTGCGGGGCACGCGGAAGCTCCGCCCGTCCATTTGACGAATTCGTCAAAGTGTTTGATAATAATGTCTGGATGTTTCTTCTCATTTCTTTAATCATATTGGTTACTGTCACAACAAAATATTTCAGTATGGGCAAAAGGAGGCATCAGAACAACTTTTTGAATAAATATTTTGATGTCACGTTTTCCTTTATAAAAGTTTTGTTTGAACAGGGCGATCCATTTAGAGGCAAGGTTATGAAAAACAAAATGTTGTGGACAGTGCTTGCTTCGTATATGCTTGTTGGAATTGTGCTTAGCAACGCGTACAAAAACACAAATGTTTACAACATGGTCCTACCTCCAAAAATTATCCCATATAACAAAGTAGGACAACTTCTGAATGATAACTTTACCATTTACACGAGAACAGGATATGTCAACTTCCGAGGTTTCAAGATGTCCCAAAAGTTACCAAATATAAAATTCGATTTGTCAAACAACCATGAACCGAAATTGAAAAATATTTCCAAGTTTAACCTTAATCGTCCCACCCACATTATTCGGTCTGAAGTGAGGACAATGATTTCAACGTATTTTTCGAATTTACGTAATGGTGGCGTGGAGGAACAGTTGCTGTTGAAGCTGGAAATGGCCACGAGGCTGCACCCTAGCATTATCCAGACGTATACAAGTCTACTGTACGGGCTGAATCCGTTGTATCAAATTAAATGGATACAAGGTGAATTGTATCGCAAAACAATTTCACATAAAATGGACAATGCATTGGCCGACTTGTACTATTCCCGAGAGGAAACAATACTTTTAAACGAAATGAAACTTTGCAAAAAATCTGCAGTTATGCTGCCTCGGTTTAAGGCCGAAGAGTTTTCCCGAAAGCTGATTCAAAACGGCCACCACTCGGACATTAATAAAGACATTTACGCACCAACTCAATATTTTGGAGTACATTTTTTAAGGTTTGTACCACCAGGGATACTAGAGCGATGCAGATATTTAGCTCAATCCGGGATAATAAACTGGGTGACAAACATACTGTCAGAAATGAAGTTACCGCCAAATGTTGTTCCACTGAAGCGACCAAATCTTGAGGGAAATATACAAATGGTTTTCATACTGTTTATGTATGGAATGCTCGTCGCAGTCTCAACGTTTCTACTGGAATCAAGAAAGAAAATTTGGATGTGTTGTGTTTCCATGGGAAGACTTTGTACAGTTTACTGGATTCTGTTGATTTATTACTTTGTTAAGAAGTTTTGTTGTATGATTCCATTTAATATACCATTTACTCACAAGTACCCGAAAAACTTACCAGTCACTCTCATTGTATCCAGCCAATGCCAAAGTTCCCGAATATTCACGAGTAAATGAGAAATTGCTGCCAGACGGCACTCATGTCAGAATTCGATGTAATGTTACCTGTCGTCTCGTTTGACCTAATTTCGTGACGTTTCTCTTGTTGATGTGATTAATTCAGCTTATTAATGAATAATTGATTGATGATTGATAATAGCTATTTCATAGCAATCTTGAAATTGATACTGTACGACCGACTTTTGATGTTACCTTTGTTCATATCTTTTGTTTTTCATGCAATCTTCAACAAACAAATGCTTGAAAATATGATTTCTAATTAGATAAGTTACATCTTCTATCAATTCAACGATCACAGAATTTAGAACAGGAGGTATATATGCAATGTTCCTTCCATCTAAATTAGTAAAAAAATTGAGTTCCATTCTAGGCAAGCTACATTTATTCATGTACATAAAAGCTTTTATTTTGATGTAAAAACGAAAGTTTCCAATTCGCTATAGCTATATAGGTATTGT
This sequence comes from Paronellides praefectus, assembly GCA_027744595.1. Taxonomy (NCBI): domain Eukaryota; kingdom Metazoa; phylum Arthropoda; class Collembola; order Entomobryomorpha; family Paronellidae; genus Paronellides; species Paronellides praefectus. Next base: position 10,580 of record JAITYZ010000970.1, read on the forward strand.
GATATTCTGCTTCAATTTACATAGTTTTAGTGGCTTCCTTCTTCAGTTTATATCAACAAAGTCACATATTTGCACTTTTAAATTAGGTTGTAAAATATTTTATCAAAATTGCAACTAGAGAATATATTTAGTAAATTAAAAATGAGGTGGTCTTGTAATCATAACGGTATGTACTTTTAGTTTTAAATGTACGTATGATACAAAATGCTTCGTTTGTTATTCTTAAAAGCAAGTAAAATATGAGAAATATTTCTTAAACATTTTCACAAGTTTACATCTGAGATGTCAAATATATGGTATACATGCATACATATACTGATGAATACATAAAGTTTCTTTAATACATTTAACACGTTTAGAATACAATTACGACAAATATTTAATCCCTATAATTTTACTAATTTAACATTCGCTTCTCTACTCCTGTGCAATTTTTGTTTGAATAAAATATCTTAAAGGCTGTTGAAACAAAGTATTGTGGTCCGCACTCCAGCTCGAAATAATTCTACACTATATTACATATTCTGTATTTTTTTCTATATTACATATTACATTTAAACAAATTAAGTTCATAATAATTGTTATAATTTTTTCTATACTAGTACCCCATATCACGTCATATGTGAAACGCCTTGTTCTTTTGTTATATAAATTTAAATAATGAATAAAAATTGTTTACAAAAAAGTAACATTTGAGTTGGATTACCATTTCCATTTATTATTATTTACCACATTCGCAAAGTTTACAACTGTGTGAACTCATTCATCTGTAATTAGTAATCGGCTATTACTAATCTCGTATTTGCCCAGCCAATTAAAACTATTTAGGTTTTATTTGCGTCTCCCTTTGTTTGAGTTCTTTTTTATTGTCCCGATCGTTCTCTGATATGGAAACATTTACATGAAAAACTACCCCAAAGCAACACAACTTTTTCAATAACTCGTGGTAAAATCTTGTAAATGGCTGTCAGGACAAATATTGCGCAGCCTATTACCACATTTGCAAAACATGTTATGCCCACCATAGATTGATAGTTGATAACCTGAGGTGGTGCGACCCTATCCAGATTAACGCTATTGACAGACCGAAGTCTGGGATCGTTGGCATGAACATAATTCGAAAGTGACATAATTTTTTGAAGCTCCCCAGCTTCAAGCCATTTTTTAACCATTCTATCCACCCGTGTAGACATATATCCCAGAAACCGGAAAACCCCTGTTTCTGCACCCTTCCAATCATCAAAATGCAGAGTGGTGCATGCATACTTGCCATCAATCAAAACGATAGAATTGTAAACATGTCGAATAAAAAACATGTGCTCCTCAAAGTAACCTGAAACGGTTATTTTCTTTTCTGCCAAATCAGCAACCATACTACTCACATTTGACATTGAAATTTCTTCATTGGTTAATAAATACTCTACGCTTTTGCCAGAAAACATTTGTTCTATCCTGAGCCGAATATGGTGTGGAAGAAACGTGTATGCAAGGCCAACAAGATCTGTGGGAAAGGGTACCCAGTGTTTGTAGTTTTGGCTTGCAAACCATGCTACAGAGTGAGGGAATTCACGAAGCTTTAAGCTGTCTGACGATATATAACTTTGGTGAATATTGTTGAATATTGCAAAAAATATAACAAAACATGCGATGGAATGCCTATCTAACCGGTTAACTTTAACACCAGCCCCAATTATCAAACCAAATAGGGAATAAAGGTCTCTGTTGAAATAAAGAAACACAAGGCATACAACAAAAAGAGTTATCCAAACGGGGAAATCAACCACTGTAAACACGGCAGGATCGAACGAAGTCCACTTGTTATCGTACGAAACACATCCTGCAATTGTTTTGATGTCGTTCATAAAATCGAAATGAGTATTGACCGCACCTCTAGTGATAGCAAAGCTTTCTGATTCGAGATTTAAAAATATTAAAAGTGATATTCTAAACTCGAGATTCCAGTTTGTGAATTGGCGTTGATTAGTGGGGATTTGAAACTGATCCAATGTAAGTGTGAGGTTAAGTGTTGCTTGCATTGATGATAAGACAAGTAAAAAAGGTTTTGTCGCATGAATGGATTGACCGGAGTAAAGAATGAATAGTTGATTTATAGTGAGGAAAACCGGAGAGGCATGTATGGTACGGGAGATTAGAGAAAAGTTGCGTAGTTAAAAGTGGAAAACTGGGCACAACTGTGTTTCCATATCCGTTGGAGTTTAGAGTGACACTGGTTTGCAATACGTTTTTCACTGATGTTTTGGAAACCCAAATTGTTGAGCCAAACTTTGGACCACAAAAGTAGCAGAGAATTAGCCAGTCGTTTTGGAACGAGTCATAAAATACAATGTTTGTATGAAATGGCTGAACGTTGTACTGAGGTAACATGCTGTAAAAGCTTTCAATTGTCAACTTTGATTGCTGGTTTAACATTGATACGGAAACAAAAAATATGACCTACCAAAGCCAGACTTCTGAATTGCAATTATAATTTCAAACAGGTTGTCATTGGTTAGCAAGAGAAATATAATGGGTCCCTTTCGGTGTTTCGGAGTGAGCCGAAAATAACCAGTTTGCATATCCAGTGAACCGTCATCATCCCCATTCCTGACTTTTGGTGAAATAGAAAAATTTAATCGAGGTACTTCGTGTAACGCGTACGTATGCAGGTCTGCAGTAGATTTAGCGGGCTCAATCGAGGTTAGAGGGATTTGCTGTTTAGATGACGACAAAACAATATTTACAACGCAGTCGTGGCCTCCGCTTGCAAAAGGCAACTGTGGCTGAACAGCGCTTTGTCCTGTTGACATAAGGCATGCTGACACTGCCAAGTGTATAGCTGCTAATGTGCTGAACATTTTGGTTGAGCAATTTTTGTGGATTAACCTTCAACGGTTCTAAGAAATTTTTAATTAATTTTCTTCTCAAAACAGTAAAAACAAGACTTTTGGAAATAGTGCCGTCTCTTGTTTGCAAACAGGTATATCAGATGCGAGAAATAAACTTAAACTATTTGATAACAAAGTAGTCCGCCTGTACCCAGAAAAAAAGTTATCTGCGTTTCAATAGTCCACTATGTCTCAGATACAGAGAACTTGACACCTGACCAAAAGACTCCAGGTAAAACACACTTTTGGCAACTCAGATCACCCACAAACAATACACAGCTTCTACTTACCAAAACACCAAAATGCAACAGAATTGGTTGTTTATAACCTCACTTGGCTGTGTAAAAATGCCAACAAATTATAAGGTTGGTTATAAATTACATGGTTATAAGCCAAAGAATTGCCTAGCAAGTGCACGTGCACAATTAAACAAATCACTTATAATCAAACTAAACCCAAACGAAGGGAAAGGCAAACATTTGTTACTCTGGTCGTGTTTAACTCAATATGATTCACCAAGTTTACTGAATGTTAAATAAGAGAATACGAATGAAAAAAGTATATTGGAACTTGATGGGTAGATATACATTGTTTGTGAAAAACGACCAACAAATTATAAGGTTAGTTGTAAATAACAGGGTTTTACATGAAAATATTTTGACTAAAAATGTTTGTCTAAAATTGAACACAAACCATTTATATTCCAATTAAAAGCCAACGAGGGAGGGGAATATAAAACTTTTGTTGCTCCGGTCGTGCTTAACCTATATGATTAAGTAAGTTTACTAAATAATTAATAGGATAGTATGAAGGGAAATGAAAACAGTACTGCAGACCTAGATAGGTATAAATTAAACGTGTTTATATAGACACTTCAGGGATAAAGACTGATATGGAACTTGAAAAGAAAGGATTTTTGATATGGTATGTATTTTTGTATGAAACCTATATTTTAATATTTTAACTGTCGTCTAAAGGTGGAATTGGTGACTATAATTTGAACATAGAGGTGGAATGTTAACCGTGTATCTTCGAAAACTTTTTTTGATGCTGTAGTTACGCAATGCCTAACAATTATTTATGGCAGGCAACCCTTTTTTAGCTTTGAAGAATAAAATACATAGATACACTTAGCTAGCCTACTTAACTTTTCTTGACGTGGTATATTTTACATTGAATACTTTTTCAGGTGAAAAGCACCAGGGCATATTATTATTTTGGAATTGAAGTTATATGTAGTTCATTACGGCTTGGCTACAATGATTCACTATGCTGTGATATCAGAAACATCACAAACATCTCTCTAATTTTAGGCGACGAAAATCAACCAATTTAAAATACCTGTGTTAATTTAATGGAAATTTAATGCATAATATATTGTTGTATTTAAAACTGAAATAATGATCAATAGAATTAATTTTAAATTTTTCCGCAATTAAGTTAGAAAAATAATATTTTTTCTTATCGATTTTTAAGTTCACGTATTTTTAACGCAGTAAAGTCATCCGATTTTTAAAAAATTAAGGGCATTTACAGACCTCATTAGTTTTTAGATATTTGATTTGTAGGGGATTTAAAGTACCTTTTTAATCTTGTGTTTAATTAAACTACAGAACATTGCTTTTATAATTGAGTCTTAAAAGCAAATTTAAGTTTTCAAGCGATACCCATTTCGAACAAAAATTAATTTTATGACGCAAAAAGGTACAACGTTGTTGAAGCAACGTTTCGGAATAACACCCTCAGTGATTAAAAGAACTCAATTGGAAATTTAATAATTTTATTTTAATCTTCATTGTTTGTCTATTTTTGTAACTTTTATTATAAAAGTTTTATACTTGTTCCTCATATCGTAAAAAAGATAAAATTTAAATTAACACGAAGTTTTGAGAGGACCTGAATTATTATACCGTTATAGCTACCGAAAAATAAATCATGTGCAATCTCTGCATATACCATATATGGAGGTCACGATCCCTGTCAATTTTCAGTCCCATAGGTCAATTACCCTGAGAGTACTATACAAAAAATCAATTAGCCAAAGAGTTCATTACCTAACCGGTTTTCACCACGTGACCCGGATCCCTGAAAAATCTTGGAAAAAATATATGCTCATGTTATCATATCATTTGAATGTCGCACGTTATGCTTTAGCTCACTATATTAGCTGGACAGACATATCTGTATTTCTAGACGTAGACTACGTTCACAAAATAAACGGAACTTAAAAAATATCCATGCGCTTTTTGTTGAAAAATCAGTTTGTAGATTATTCTGTTATTTTTAAGCAGATCCTTTTTCAATAATGAACTCTCTTTTTTCTTACATACGTGTTTATTTTTTATTTATGCTAAGTTACAAATCCTTTCCGTAAAATTATATCTAGCTTGGGTTGTCCCAACATAAAAAACTTCTTTTAAATACCTTTCAAGAAACCTTCTTGAAGAAGGGAATACATACCTGCAGACAAGCATACACCTTACATGTATTTTACCCATGTGTCCCTCGCCTCATAAACCTTTAACCAACCAGCTAAATTAGTAGGAGTGGCTGCTTAATCCTTTTTGAACCAAACAGAAAAGTACACAAAATGGTTTAACTTTGAAAAAAAATGTTATTCTATTTTTACTGGCCATATTTTGCAGCTTACACAATTAAATGGTAAGAAATACTTTAAAAGAATGCGAAGACATTTGTAGAAGAAAAGTTAATATACTTTCATGAAATATACTCCTCTTATTTAAAATCATATACCAAAATGGTACACTAAATGACAAATATGTATTTTTTACTTTAATGCCAGTTCAAGCCCAATTATTTTACAGTTTTTAGTAGTATCTCAAAACGCAACAGTGAAACAAGTTCTCTTTTATAGTTTTTATTTGAATTGTATAATATAGTTTATAAATTTTGTAATGATAATAGACTTACTACACAGAATGTTATTTACTAGTCTTGTGACACTTGCATTCATGGGATGTGGGGTATTTGGTGCACATCCGATGGACGACACAGTCGTAAAGGACTTTCATGGAAAAGAATTCTTGGATGGCAGACAAGAGTATCTGTTGGAATGGACCATTGATTGGGAAAATAAAACGATGCTTTTTAATATCACCGTTGCTACAGACGGCTTGGTTGGATTTGGATTTAGCAGAGATGGAACAATGAAGGAGGCTGACATCGTAATCGCTGGTTTTGCAGCTGACGGACGTCCTTATATATACGTAAGCACATAGAGTCAACCCGTTTATAAATGTCTGAAATTTGGTAGTTAATTGTTGGCAGTGAAAGAGAATGAGTTTTAAAAAAGTGTATATTTTATTTTAATCATGTTTGCTTTATTAAATGCAGGACTTTCACACAGACTGTAACCGCAATCTGATAAAAGACAACAAACAAGACTGGAATCTACTGAGCTCACATCAAGTGACTGGAACAACCAATCTACAGATTTCAAGGCTTATCGACACTTGCGACTCGGAAGACTATCAAATCACAGTAAGAGATTTACCAATAAAGTCTGATAATAATAAGTCTCAAGCTAAAATAATTGTACTCAATACCCATGCCACAAAAATTTATTATAGGAGGACCTTGTCTATTTGATATGGGCATTTGGGGAAACAGACAAAATTAGCTACCATCACCAAACCCGGGGTTCATACAAGCTTTATCTTTTGGACCCCGTTGTGCATCCAGCCCCTTCCTTCAATCGTTTGCCTAAATGGCGTGCATCCAGACATTTTACTCTACCAAATCGTACAACCTCATATTGGTGTAGTATTCACAAGGCTCCTCGATCAGCTCAAAATCAGAAACATCATCTTATTCAGGTAATGCCATTTCGTGTGGTTTCAAATTTAAATTTAAATGAACTACCTACTAAATCGTTTTGGATAACCTAATTATTTTATAGTTTAAATCCGTGCTGGAAAATCCTAGCCTGTTGGCTGTACAGCACACACACCACTTGACACTTTGGCGTTGTTCGGCTTCTCCTGGTGTTGATGCACGCACTATTTTTGAGCCGCTGGTGAATCTCCCAGGGGAAGAATGCTACATTACTCCAATCAAACACCTTATTCCAATCCATTTGTGCCGGACAGTGATATATGTTTGGGCTCGTGGCGCAAAAGTATGAAATATATTCCAATGATAATAGTGTTACAAGTGAAGTATAAATGTTAAATACAAACTGGTCACGTGTTTTTAAATTAGGCGCTTGTTTTCCCCGATCATGTTGGCTATCCATTTATGCAATCTCCTGACGAGTATTACATGCTGGAAACTCACTACGATAATTCCGAACGACTGGGTGGGATAACATTTGAAGTTGGAGTTGAAGCGGTGTACACACCGAAATTAAGGTATTGTTTACTTTTTAAAAGTTTGTTTCCGAATTTCACAAAAGGTAAAAATGCGAGAAAAATACCTAAAATGCACATGGTCACTAATTAGTAATTACGAATTTAAATATTTCAGGCCACAAGAAGGCAGTACCATTATGGTTTCCATGGACGTTTTTAAATTTTTCCTTATTCCACCTGGATCACCTGAATTCAAGATAACCTCCCAATGTAGCCCAGAATGTACATCAATCATGTTTCCAAAGGAAGGAGTGGATGTGTTTGCATCACATTCCCATACACATACCTCAGGTGCATAAATATATTCAATAGACTAGCACATAAAGTCATGTAACTTATTATTAATAAGTGACTTTAAAAGATTGATTTTCAGAATATAATTCATAGCAAATTTGCTTGTTTGTACTTCAAATAGGGAAAAAGGTCAAACTTCGTCA
>JAITYZ010000971.1:0-13444 GCA_027744595.1 Paronellides praefectus
AGTGTTGCGACATGGCGTGCAATATAATGATTAGTATTATGTATCTTGCGACATCATCCTACCTTAAAGAGTGCCATTTAAGGACATAAAACAGGTATATGCATATCTATACTAGTGCCTATGTAGTTTTGCCTCAAAGCTGGCTGTAGTGTTGGGGGTGGTGGTGTGGTGGGGTAATAATCATGTTGTTTCTTCATCGGGTTTTCTTTCTTGGGACTGATCAAATCAGTGAGAAATTCCGAATTATAAGTTCGACATGTCCTCCACTACGATGGTATATGAGCTCTGAACTGCTTTTTCAGATCAATTCTGTTTGATCCATCTTTTTTTTGGAGGTGAAAGAGAAGAAACAATTCAATTTTCTCAGAGTAAAATGGATTCTCAATGTGATTTTCAAAAGTTATTCTCTGGAGAAAGTGACTTTATGTTTCAGAAATGTCTTTGGCACAATATGCATACAAGACAGAGATGTGAATATTCTATGGCGAGATAGAAACTGATGTACATGTATTGATGTTTGTTTGCATGTCCTATCTACACAGATAATATATTCTGAATCCCAAAAACACAGTGTCTTAAAGCTAAGGCTCTTGAAAGGAAAACAAACTTTGTGGAGAATACTGGCAAACTTTGTGACTAGTGACATGGCATGACCCCGAACGTGTTTTGGCCGCAGCGATGTTTATTTATTTTTTATTTATATTTGTGCCACGTTAGATATCCAAAATATTCCAAAATAGAATACAATTTGTGTATACTTATCTTCTTGAACAGGAAATGTTTTTTTCGTGATATGATGCAAGTTCACATATTTATGTAAATACCCTCAAAGCTTAACGGCAATAATGGCAGTGATACGCCAGCACTCATTCTCTGCACTGCTGGTCCTACGGGAGTCAATTCTTGTTGCCTACTACCATTATTATTATTATTGCTGGTATTTTTAAGCGGTATCCAAATAGCTTACTTGATATACTCTTCTCTTTATCCCCAGAGGGTAACCAGCATAAAAACCAAGTGGAGGAGGAGGAAGAATAAGAGAGCAAATCAGATCATTTCACATGTACATATGATAATAATATGTGATATTGCACACACCTATCCATATAAAGCAATTGCTCCGGAAAAGGAAAGCACATTACAAACAAAAAGACGACGACGATGAGGAGGACAGCAATAAAACGTCAGGTCAGCAGTGGAAAAGAGCAACAGCCGAAAGTTGATCTGATATACAGGAATGTTGATGGGGGCGGTATAATATATAGACATACCTATCTATAAAATAAGCTGTATATAATACAGTACAGATAGATGTAATGGGGAAGAATAGCAGCCGCAGCAGCACGAAGAGGCAAAATGTAATATTTCAGCAACATTGGAGAAAGTCATAATAATAATAACATAATGCACAAGACATGTATGATTTTATATCTGCAAGGACAGCAATAAAACGTCAGGTCAGCAGTGGAAAAGAGCAACAGACGAAAGTTGATCTGATATACAGGAATGATGATGGGGGCGGTATATATAAACATACCTGTCTATAAAATAAGCTGTATATAATACAGTACAGATAGATGTAATGGGGAAGAATAGCAGCAGCAGCAGCACGAAGAGGCAAAATGTAATATTTCAGCAACATTGGAGAAAGTCATAATAATAATAACATAATGCACAAGACATGTATGATTTTATATCTGCACGATACAGTCAAAATGCTGGTAGTTTTTATCAGTGAGCAAGCCTTTGGGACCTCCGGTGTTTTCGCATAAAATTTCTTCTTGATTCGCAATCTCAATCGCAGCAGCAGCCCTAGCATTATTACTGCTACTGGAAAAACAACCAAACTGAAAGAGAGAGAGAGAATTTTTGGCTTTCTGTTTTTATTATTATTATTGCTGCTGTTGTTGTGGTCGACCTGAATTTGACTTTTTGTTCTGGAGCTTACGTACACACTTAAAATATGCTCCAGAGAGAAAGGAGAGTGTACACGACTCTCTGCAAAAAAGAGGACATTTAAAATAGTCCCCAAGTCTTAAATGACATGTAATGGGGAAAAATATAAAATATTTATCGTAAATACAAAATAGGTACATACCTTTTAACCCTGGGCCTTATTTTACAATAAGCGTCATAGTAGTAGCAGCAGGAGCAAGAGCAGCAACAGAGAAACAAAACAACAATAATACTAAACCATACAAATAACAACAATCACAATCAAGCCAATTGCTTCTCTCTCTCTCTCTCTCTTTACTGGTCTCCTGTGCAATTTAGCCTTACTACAAAAATACATAGTAGGAGCAGCAACAGAGAAACAAAACAACAATAATACTAAACCATACAAATAACAACAATCACAATCAAGCCAATTGCTTCTCTCTCTCTCTCTCTCTTTTACTGGTCTCCTGTGCAATTTAGCCTTACTACAAAAATACATAAATAAAAATAGTGTTGTTTGCTGTCGCACATATACACATGCACACAACAGAAGAAAAAACAAAATCCTATCTCTGTAGCGCTTTTACTTACAATATCGCACACACGTCACAGCAATAGCCGCAGGTGAAAAGTAATAAAATACAAAATGAAACTGAATGAATATAATAATAAGAAAATCTAGTTACTACTACCATTCCTCTGCTCTATCCTAAGTAATCACAATCATCATAATACTCAACTTACGATTAAGCCCAACCATATTGTAGTTCCCATGAATGAAATTCTCCTTTTGTGTTTCTATTATTATTTTTATTATTATGCTGCTCATGAGAATTTATTATTGCCTCTTTGCCACTGGTGCCGTATTAAAACGATAAATAAAAATAAACATATATCTTGGAGAGAGAAAAAAAACCTTAAACAAAGGCATTGCCCACATTTTTTTTAATGGTAACCTATTACAATACTAAATATTACAATTATTAAAATTGTAATAATAAATATTCATAAGCGAGGACAATCCCATATGTGCATGTATGCATATCATTACCAATATTATTATTACTATGATGGCTTTATCATCATATCAGCAGCACATATCCTATGAGCTTCAAAAATTATATTTTTTAGGACTCTTTTGTTGTGTGGCTAACACAAAATACAAACAAACTAAGGATGGGATAAGCCTCTCTTTTTTTACTGTCCCTCCTACATCTTCTTGTGACTCTGATTGTATCGTTGACTTGCTTGCTTTATTATTGTGCTGCTTAAAAGAGTTGGATTATTATTATTATTATCCCCTTGACGTATTGACTTATGAACATGAAGATGGAGAGTTTTTTATACTATGAAATATTTTTTTATGACATGCTTGTTTTCTTATTCTTTCTGGCTTTCTTTGGAAAATAAAATAAAATTTTGACATTTCAAGGCATCGCATGACCAAAAAAATTAACCACGCAGAGCGACATGACATGGATGAGATAAGAGGTTTTTTTGCATGAAAAATACTTGTGTGCACAAGGATATTAGATAGAGAGACTACATAAATATGAATATATGAGATTATGAGACAATAGTTTTTTTATAAAGAAAACACCACCACCACCGCAGCAGCATAGCAGTAGCAGCCATAATAATGCCCTTATCTTTTATACTCCCTCGTCCAAGTAGTTGTACATGTTCACTTGTTCAAAAAAAAAATTATAAACCCAAGGGCAAAATGAATGAAGGAGAAAGCCGGAGGGTAGAATGTCAAGAGTCCGCTGCTCAATCAAGAAATATATTGCTTTGGTTGCTGGCTGTTTTGCAGCTCCCTTCTTGAAACTCAACTTAAAAGAGACCTCGTTGTTGTATGTACTCTGCTGTGAGATAAGAGATTTTTTTATAAATGCATTTTTCCCATACAACTGCATATTATTGTATAAGGTATGTGTATGTACTTTTTACATATATGAGACCTCTATGAAATTAATTGCAGTAGAATGAATTTTTTTTTGCTAAAAATTCTTTCGGTCTACATATTATATTACTTGTGCTTTTAGTGTCAGCAATGGTCAAATTAATGACTTCCACACTAATTACACGTTACAGTACAAACTGGACAAGAGGCTTTAGCACAAAAAAAATTGTTAATATGCTATGCATTCTAATTCTCAAGAAAATCCCTGTTTTATAGTAGCTGTTGCTGCTGTTCTAGTAAATCTAAATTAAACCATATTGTTTGAAAAACGCAGTTTTTTTTATAAAATTGGATGATGATTGTATTTTATGTAGGTTTCTTTTTTGTTTTAGCTTAGAAAAACAAATTTACATAATAGTGTGGTTTACACGAAAAGGCATATTAGCAATGAGTTTAAATGATTTAGTTTGATTTAGCATGATAGAGTCCTTGGTACAAAAGTACGTACCATGAGTACGTGGTGATTACACAACAAAAAGGTAATTATAGGGCAGCGCCTGATAAGAAGAAGCACAGTGAAAAAAATACATCCAGAAAAAAAGTACTTGTTCAACAGCAGTTGAAGCAACAGCGACAATAGAATAAAATAGTAAAGCTGACTACTGGCCAAGTACAATTACAAGTGGAACAACACGTGAAACTTTTTGATGTAGTGTGCGCTGCGCTCCATAATAATAATCATATTGTTAAGTGAGCTATTGGCAGTGTTCCGGAGGAAAAAAATATTGTAGCTTTTATTGTTTTTAATCACCTTTTAAAAGCATAAAGGCATTGTAATGTCTGCCCACTTTGTATGAGCACAGTGAAAAAAATACATCCAGAAAAAAAGTACTTGTTCAACAGCAGTTGAAGCAACAGCGACAAGAGAATAAAATAGTAAAGCCGACTACTGACCAAGTACAAATGAACACGTGAGACTTTTTGATGCAGTGTGCGCTGCGCTCCATAATAATAATCATATTGTTAAGTGAGCTATTGGCAGTGTTCCGGAGGAAAAAAAAATATTGTAGCTTTTATTGTTTTTAATCACCTTTTAAAAGCATAAAGGCATTGTAATGTCTGCCCACTTTGTATGAAAGTGCCATAAAAGGCAATTTGATAAGAATGCATGGAAAAATAAAAAAAAATAAAAGGTAAGGCTACAAATCAAAAAAAATAACTTGTCAACTTGAGATGAAAAGATGTAATAATAATAATAATACAAAAAGTGAAGGGTTGTTGTAATAATCAAATCGTTTAAATATAAAAAAGAGAGAAAAACAATAGCAGCAGGTTTCTTTTTTAAATGTTTTGTAGATGGTGAGGAGAGGCGGAGGAGAAAGATGCAATTCACGACTTTTCCTGAGTGACTTTCTTGTTTGTGTTGTTGTTGGCGTGACTCGTGACTTGTTATATAGCTATTATGAAAGAATGTATTTTACGTAATGTTTTTGTGTATTATTTAGCGATCAAATGAATATAGGAATGCTAAATGAAATCTACTGGAAAGTTATAAACGATTATTATTAAAAATGAATTAACGGCATTAAACTAATACTAAAACTAGTATGTGTCCGTGTACGCCTTAACTTTAATTAATAAATTACAGTAACCTCGCTAATAATTGTATAATTGTATGTCATTATATTTATACTACATTTAAAAATGGCTTCTTACCTTTTGACACAAATGGGACCAGTGTCCATCAAAACTGACTTTGGCATTGTTTTCCGCTCCATCCAACGATTTTGCTACCCAGCAATAGAATAATGCACGTATTTGACAAAATAAAACTACCACGGAATGTTCTTTTTTAAATTCGTCTCAGCCACTTATCTTTTCACCGCATATTTTATACTCACACTGTATATCAACAAATATAAATAGTTTCTTGTGTAGCTTTTGTGAAGGTCTCGTCCTTGTGTTTTGATTTACTCCAAATCCACGTGCTAGCTGCAGTCGCTCAACTTGACAAGAAACATGTATGCAGTCTGCAAACAGTCTGAGTATCAAGTTAACTGAGACACTTACTGTTGCACCGTTACATAAAAAAGTATTCCGTTCTGCTTGCTCACTCACATTCAAGAGAGATGATGATAGGATAGCGATACAATATCCCTTTCACAAAGTCTTACAATATTTCAACAGCAATACAGTCAACCAGTCTAGTAGAGAGCCTTTTCATGAATGAAACAGAGGCAGAGTACGTACACGGATGAAAATGTTAAAAAATATCTTGCACACCACACAATAACACTGTTCTGGTGATGATGTTAGTAGTGTAGTAACCCATGCACGCACGCTGCAACACAGCAAAAAGAAGAGTGAACCCTTTCTAAAGGTTGTAGCTGCGCTTGTGTGTCTGGTGATGATACCCCAATGAGATGAGTAGAGTGCGTGTATAAAATAACCTGTGTGAGAGTATATGTAAAGAGAGAGATGCTCAAGACAAGAAGAGATGCAACAAATGGTTGCATGTGCTTGTCTGGTACGAGCAAAGCTGAGACGGAAATGGTCCAGGAAAACGGGGTAATGTGAACACTGGATCTCTTGTCACGGAAAAAGCAACAACCGTGTTCTTCTCCGCTGACGTTCCGAGGGTGAATGAGAAAAATGTGAATGAAACTCAACTTCCCTTTGAAGCTCAACTCTGTTTTTGAACCCCACAACAATGTAATGCTAGCAAGCAAAGTAACAATGCTTTGTAACAATGAGTTTTACTCACAGCTCATATGCAAAAAAGAGTACACGAGAATGGGAATTAGGCTTTGTGTGCCGCGTGTGTGTGTGTGCACAGTTGAGAAGTCAAAGCGAGAATGAAGCGAGTGAGTGGCCAACAAAAACGGTAAGGGAAAGTGCTGGCAGTGGTGCTTATTGCCTCTGTTGCCTCCAGTCAAGTAACAAGGGCTGCTGCTAGACTATACAGACGATAAAAGAATGTGAGTTGATATACAAGCGTACCTACCTTACATACACGTAAAGATATTTCTACATGTGTACATTTTATCTTATGCAAGGAAGAAAATTATTATTTTGCGTATATATTTTAATACAAACATGCCAACTTTTTAAGCTAAGGCTCATAATAATAATAATAATAATAATAATGTACACACGTTAGTAATAATCTCAGGTAGTCTCACTCTCGTCGTAATACAAACATGTGTACATACATACATACATAGGTACACACCTTTTTTATATCTATATCACCTTCACATCACATTACCATCATCACAACAACAAGTTTTTTTTTACACTAAATAAAAAATATATATATTATATTGCTTTATATACAAAACACACATTCATCTACCTCCTCCACTTCACTCCAACGCTTTCCCACTACGTTTATTTTTGTGTGTACACTTTCTGATCATGATTATGATGACGGTCTTCTTGTAGTAAAATAGACATTCATCTTTATCATCACTACTATCACATCATCATCATCATCACTATCACCATATCATTATAATATACACTTTTTTATATATCAGTATAAAAAAACTCTCATCTTTCTCTCTCAATACTTTTCAGGCACATGCGAGCCTTCGGCTGATAAAAATAAAGTAAAGCAAAAAGCTCCTCGCATGTTTTTATACCTCTCTTTCTCGTAACTAATATAAAAGGCCTGCTTTTTTCATTACAAACTATACAAACTCTCTCTCTCTCTTTCTGTTGGTTTACTTATTGTGTTCTCTGTGTGTGTATAATGTGTATACTTTATACTTGGATCTCTTTTTACTTTTTTTTGTAAACTCTTTTTTTATTTTCTTCTTTAGCCCTCCTCCTCATATCCTTACAATATTTTTGCATTTCCTCTTTTATAAAAAAAAGCTGACTTTGAAAGGCCTTCAGAATAATAAGCGCTTTGGCTTTATTGTTGAAGAAGAAAAAAAAAAACTTCATCATAATTTAATGCATAAATACACTCCATTATATTTTTTTTGGACTTTAGAAGAAGGGTAGAAAAACAGACTAGAACCTGGAGAATTAGAAAGCATTATTTTTTATTATTATATATATATTTTTTAGAAAAAAATCTCCCATAATGTAAAACCACGTGTATGTATGCATTTTTTTTCCTTCTTTTGCTATTTTATACTCACAATAGAAAAAAATGCAAACTTTTTTTTATGATGAAGTAATTCTTCATTGTTGAGAAAAAATAACAGATATTTTTTCCCTTCTTTTGCTATTTTATACTCACAATAGAAAAAAATGCAAACTTTTTTTTATGATGAAGTAATTCTTCATTGTTGAGAAAAAATAACAGATTTTTATATGGTTATCCAGAAAATGTGTGTACACGACCGAGAGGACGAAGGACCAAAAAAAGATTTTTTTTACATTATTGCATTGGCAAAAAAATATTATAAAAAGGCAAGATAATATAACATAGCTTTTGGGGATTTCATAGAAAAAAGGAGGAAAAAAAAAAATTTGTTAAGTAAAAGCAAAGCTCTCTGGCTTTTTGGTCTCCTCTTTTATCCTTGCACAGCACCATGGTTTATATGGTCCTCTTCTCTGCCTGCCGCTTATACTCTTTTCCAATTCCAGCGTTTTGCTTGTTCGCCTCAAGACAATCACAAAAGAGGAAGAAAGAAAGGCCATGCCTGCCAAAGCAAAGCCGAAGTCCAAAAAAAGCTGCTGCTCCTGCTGCTGAGGTGGAGGACGACGATGTTCGCTCTGCTGCTGCTGCTATACTGGACTGAAACCGGGTAATATTCTTGTGTGCATCCATGGTGGAATCTCTCCATCCATCCCCCTCGCCAATACGCTAATAATATTATTATGTATGTGGTCAAATATACATATAATATGGCGTCATCCCCATCAGCGCATATGAAATTTGTACAAAAATACATGGGAATTTTTCGACATGAGTTTACATAAAAAACACACGGATTATTTTTTTTTTCGAGAAAAGAAAAACTATTACAATATATGTGTTTTTTGTGTGTTCTACTATGACGGTGATAGTTTGTGGAAAAAAGGAACATTATTATTATTATTTTGTAAAGAGAGAGAGAGAAAAAGCAGCGTGGCAAGTTTTTATAATATGTATGTTGTTGTGTGTGAGTGTGTGTTACTTTTTACTCTTCTTGTGTAGTAGTGGTAGTAATAGTAAAGTAGTATAAGAGCCATGTGTGTTTGTGCTGACTTGAAATTGGCTGCTGGCAATTTTTTTTTGGGAGATGTAGTGAGGAGATCCCCTACTGTTGCTGCTGCATTACTTTCCATCGCCAAGCCATACTATATCTACCAAGTAGACTAGCTAAAGAGAGAGAGAGAGAGAAAGAGAGTGTGGTGGTAAGAGAGAGAGAGATCCAAAAAAAACTTGCTTGCTTGCTTCGTTTTGTGTCTGCTCTTTTGCTGCAGGCATATTAAACGACGAAAATGCGTTTAGTTTAGTTGTAGGCAAAAGTTGGGTTAATAATGCCTTTTAGCCAAATCCGGCATTCTCTCCGTCATCATCATCAGCAGCAGGAGCAGCAGAGAAGTAGAGAGAAGAACCAACAACAAAAGTTTATATGGGGGTTAGAAAGAGAGAGAGAGAGAATGTTGGTATACCTATGTTACTACGCTTTATATTTTGCCAAAGGCATGCATGGCTCTCAATATGAGAAAAAGAGAGGATATTATGCAGACATCACATAAATACATAGCTAGCAAAACCAACCACCACCTCGCCATCACCGCCACCTCCATCATCACATCACAATCATATTATGCAGCAGCGCAACGTTATTACTACTAGGAGTAAATTCAACTTTGAATTCTAGTTAAGCTAAAAGGTGAATTTTAATACTGAACTGGTAACCCAAGGGGTGAATCCTCAGATATGCATGTGGCGTTGGTGGCATCAGGCTTGCCATAGCGGCGGTGGTAGTGGCTGGTGACTGACAAGGAACGAGGTACCCTGCTGATCGCACTTTATCCCTACACTCACATTGCCAGTTGGTGATTCTAAATGCAGAGGAGGAAAACGGTTTCATTATGATAATTATGACTTTTTTGTTCACAACCAAGAAAAATTTGACATTTGAAGTCTCTAAAAAAGTAAGACCAATATTGCAAAGTAGTTCGTCAAAAACGAGACACACTGCAGCGCAGCAGCTGCTGAGGAGAGGAGCGAGACCTGCAACTTTTTTCTCTACATTTCCTCCTCTCATTTTTTAATTCATGGATTATCGCAGTTTACCATCAAGAATAACATTTAATCAAACACGAGACTTGACACAAGGTGATATGACCATTTAAAAAACCCAAATAACATCTTTGTTTGGTCGTCCTCCTCTTCTGCTATTTCTCACACAATTCAATTCAAGAAAAAAAATACAATAATAACACAGGAGTAAATGAAGAGGACCAAGTACCCTAGCAAAAAAAACAGTTTTACATACCCATTTTGTTGTTGTTTTTTTCATGGGGGGAAAATGCCAAAGCGATGAGGAGGAGGAGGACTTGTCTCTGGTCTGAGAGTCTGCTGATGTGATGCCTTGGCTTTGCTGGCTTGCTTGCCTGGTGCCCTGGTATAGTACCGGCTTGGCCCAAGGCTAAAACACAGAGCTCCTCGACGAATATATACAAGTCCATCCTTTTAGAACACAATAACAACTATGATAGCTACGTCGAATGTCTCCTTTTTTTTGCATTTTACTACTACATCTACTTATAGTTCAGCGAAAAAAATACAACACTCTCTCCATCACATATCCAAAAAAAACTACCACTACCAAACTAAACGTATGAAAAAAATACGACGGTGAATTTTCTAGCTGTACGGAAATCTAGCCTCGGGCATTTCACTGTTAGTTTGGTAAAAGTTTATTTTGCAGCCTAAGCTTTTATTATTATTCTCTTTTTCAAATTCCTTTTTCAAACTTTTTTTTTTGAAAAGCAACTATAATACACAACCAGCAAGATCGCTATATAATATTTTATATGTGTGTGGAGATGGATGTGTGTTGTGAACTGAACTGGCTCATTCGTTCGTTTTATTAGTATGTAGCCTCCAAGTAGCCTATAGCACTAAACACACTCAAAAGAAGAGGAGAGAGGGAGAGAAAAAAAAATAGAAAATGTTGGTGATGTTGATGATATGTAACGTAAACGTAACATGTGCACATTGTATGATGTGTGGATGTAGTAGAATGAATGCAAGAGAGAGAGAGAGAGAGAAAGGGACTAGCCGTCAAATAAAGTAAAAGCAACCAAAAAATGTATATAAGCCCACAAGGAGTAAATTGACTGGAGCGTGGTTTGCTTTTCCTTTTTGCTTGCTTTACTTACTCACTTTACTACTTGCCCCGGCCTGGCCTGGCCCTCTCTCTTTCTGCTTATTCCTTTGTTCATCGAAAAATATGATGAAAACCTAAAAAAAAAGTTTGCTTGCCTTTCGCTGTTTTTTTTGTGTTTATAGCTGTTTTATGAATATGATGAGGAAAAAAAGGTCCTGCCAGGACCAAAGTAAAAATAATGTGTGCTGGGGAAAGTATGCATGCTATTTAACAATATGTTAAAGGATCACAAAGAAGAGTATAGACAAGAAACGATTTTTCAAAAAGTATTTTTTTACTCCACTCCACACAGAAAAAAAACTCCCAAAACCGAATTATGTAATGACGATACTGACTTTATGAAAGTTTTTTGGCTGGCTTCCTTTTTTAAAAACGTCGTTTTATTCAATAGCAAAGGAATCTGCTCAAATTTGTTTTGAATTATGCAAAGGTAAAAGTTATAGAGTGTGTGGTAGTGTATATAAGCCTAGTAGTAAGGTTCCTTGAGGCTCTTTTTTTGAAATTTGAACCAGCTGTTGTGATGATGAACTAAATGAATCACTTCCATTTTCCTTTGCCTGGCCACGGGGAAGATTTTGGGAAGAGGAGAAAAAAAAATTTGGGACAAAAATGCGTCATGTTAATGAATTGTACTTTACATGTCCTGGTTATTCATTGGACATGGGGTAAGCTTATATTTATTTTTTTCTTCCTGACAGCACAACAAGGAATTACGTATTTAACCCTTTAGCCTTTGTGAAATAATGTGAACATTATCATCAATATTATTCACCATATCATCGTCGTCATTTTGAGATGTTGTAAAAACCATCGTCATCATCATCATTATTATTATTTTGGGGCATGCGAGAAGAGTGAACAAGATAGATTTTTTTTTCATGTTCTTTGCTCATCTGCTCATCTGCTCTCTCTCTGGAATTTTTCCTTAAATGGTCAGAAACGTCCTTAAAAGGTCAATCCCGTAAAATGTTTCCTTTCGGGAAATATTTTATTTTACACAACTCAACAATCCACTGCTTTATTTTTTTTTACCTTGCACCTGTTCCTTCCTAATCTACTAAATCACCGCGCAGACGACACCTAGTTTTATGATTCCTATTTTGGAATGAGTTGGGTAATAAATAAAGAAAAGAATGCTATTCTTATTACAAGCGTGTGTACACGCACGCATGCAAGAAAACAAGACAATGGCACAGGTCAAAGAATAAAAAGAACCAATTATTTCAATCACTCATTTTCTCCAGAATAAAGCAATGCTGACTCGGCATTCTTCTTTTTACTATACTTCCATCATTTTATTATATCGTCATGTTCAGATGTACAATTAGTGAGAATGGGACAAAAAAACAACATATTTGTGTTTGTGCAATTAACGCTTCAGGAGTCTACTCGAATAATAGTCAACTTTTACTCCGTACTACGGTAAGCAACCAATTCAAGTTTTTTTTTCAATTGCAACCATCCTTGAAAGAGAGAGAGGCTCTCCAGTCCAGTCCACTTTACTTTAAGAACAACAAGCAATCCAAGAAAGCTTAAAAAAGGGAAAAGATGTTGATGGCAATGTGATTTGATGATGAGCCCCTAAGGTGCCTTGTAAAAAACCGCACCGTGTCCATAAACATCACATCACCCACTAACATATGAGCATCCGATCTCTTTTTAAGATTATTACAGCATATAATATTATTATATCTGTGTGTAAATTGTAATACAATACAGCAATAACACCGCCTAAGGAAAATAGCCATCTTTCTCAACCAGAAAATGTGTGTATTTGCATTCTTCTTCTTCTTTATTTAAACAAAAATGCTTTCGGTTTGGTGCACATGTTACAACAACTCATCCGATCTCACAAACAATCAGGATCATCATCATCACCATTCTCAGTTTTTGGTGCCTTTTGGTGTGGCTCAGACATATTTTATGAGAAAAAAAGATGGGATTTCATCACAAATGCTTCTAGGCTAATTTCGTACCTTTTTTGTCATCATCCTATCGTCATCATTACGTATGCAGGCATGTGATATGATGATGATGATGCTGTTGAAACCAAAAAAAAAAATAACTTAACAGGAGAGCTCTGTACTGTGAGCACATACCTTTAAAAAAATATCGTCATCCATCAAAAGAATTTTTTTCTTCAGGAGAATGGATTTACTATACGAGTACATATATAGTAATGTGTGTACACAAATACCACAGGCGTTGTTGTTTTTTCTTCATTTTTCTTTAGTGTTCTTCTTCATCTCTCCTCATA
>JAITYZ010000972.1:0-15623 GCA_027744595.1 Paronellides praefectus
ACGTTGAATAATCCTGCTCACGTGGTACCCAAAATTTCCCATTGTCAGTTTTTTGTATTCTGAAGGAGCAATCCTGTAAATCTTTTCCCAGGCCACGTTACTTGGTGCAAACAAAGTGAATCTTCTGTTAATGTCTTCGAATTGCTTATTGAAGTCGTCTTGGGAGGAGAGTCGGAACGTCATTCTATAAAGCAGTGAAGAATTTTTATGATAGTTATTATGCATTTTTATTAATCGCGGTGTATCATATTATGCAGCGTATTTATATATAATATGCAATAGTGTTCACAAATGACATACTGTAGCATAGGATCCGTTTTTAGCTTTTCATAAATGTTTTGATCTGCATAGCCCAAGATACGGTCAATCATGTGAATGACACCATTAGTTGCACCAACATCGGGTTGAGTGATTGTAGCGTTAACACCACCTCCTTCGACATACAAGGTTCTTCTTCCGTCCAGTCCCATGATGTAGTTGAAAAACAACTTTTTATTCCTCAATGCTGTTTGAATCTGTAAAGGAGCTCGCTATAAATCCGAATAACAAAAAAACAAACAAAATATCCCGGCACCATATTAGTACTTTTTGTTAGTAAATTTAGTAGTAGTATTCCTCCTCCGACAGTAGAAGCCCAGTAAAATCAGTTATCATCACATTGGTATAGATATTAATGTACGCCATCCAGAAACAAGCACAAAATCATTGTTATGTTATGTAGTTTGGTAACTCAACGTCTACCACATTCTGGACTGCTTATTTTTCTTTTTAGCCAAACCGTTCATCCCTTCCCCAAGTAGTATTGCTTGTAGTTATTATTTATTAAATTAATAGCCCATATTGTAACGTTCATTTAAGAAATTATTATGCAGCTTTCATCTTCATCCCATTACGCACTCACTGCTAATTAAATGAAGAGCTTGTTTCAGTTTTGTATTGTTTGTCAAGAAAAACCATACATGTGGTTTCTCCCAAAGCGCTATATTTTTTAGTATACCTATATGGCATTTAGAAATAGGAACCCATATAATGCTTTCACCGTATGCCTTTCCCTCTACCCCATATTATGTTAGATACAAAAATTTCATTCCGTCAAGAGATTAACACATTCAAGAAAATGACAACGACCACGACCCAACAACCCAAGACTCGCATAAATTTACACGCTTGCAGGAAGAAACTTACCTCGTTAGTTTCGGTTATGTTATCTGAAGTTATTGTTCGTGAGATAATGTGAAGCTTTAGAATTTCATCCAATTGAGTTCTGTTTGACTTGATGATGTTCAGTGTAGGGGATCTCAAAGCCTACAAAAAAATAACCAGACATGGTGATGATAATATGGCAAGGTCAAGTAAAGTTATAAAAGGTATGTATTTATTATGGCCACACAGCTTAAGAAAAAGTTGATGTGACAAAATGTTGAAATGATTGTACTCGTATTTTAAAAGCAACAATCATATTTTTCGTACGTACCTCGTTACTTGGAACAAAGACGGTGATTCCTTCTGGCCCTGGGTTATTCATCAAATTTCTCACTTCGTCTGAAGCATAGTCCTTGATCAACCGAAAAAACTCGTACGTGGGTCCATGTTCTTTCTCATTCTTCAAAAGTCATATAAAATACGGAATACGAAATATTAGACAACTTAAATAAACATGAAATGGTGTTTTATACAAAAAAAAACAAAAAAACAAAGGTTTATAAAAATAAGGTGTCCGTTCATTGTTAAAATTGCAAAATTTGCTGCGAATTGAAATGATTGAGTGTTGCATTTGATTATTATAATTGCATTTTGTTTTCTTGAGATTCATGTCCCTGAATGCTGACATGATTGAGAGTGTAATACATAGGTATATAATATTTAAATTATACATAACTTATATTATAACAACACAACACAATGGTATATTGGCAAGCAAATTTTTGGTATATATATTGTTGGATGTAGAGCTTGCTAAAAGGATTGTTTTGGTAATTGAACAATGACAGTATACATAAATATATATAAAAGTGTAGCACACAAAAAAACTTAAATACAGAGTACAATCACAAGAAGGAAAACTAAAAAAACGCAACAGTAAAAATATTGGGTAAGTACTTTAGTACGAGTAGTTGTAGTAGATATAATATAGAATGACAAATCGGGTGAGTTTTTGAAGTAACACTATTTTAATAATGAGTAGTAGTAGTAATATTTTTTTCCAGGTTTTGACTGGCAACTGCAAATGCACCCTCGGAGGAAAATTGTTACTGACTAAACGTTATATAATATAATATGCAGGTATACACAATATTAGCAGTAGAGCTCTTCTATTATTTATGCAAGGTATAATATAAGTGAAAATGCATGCAGCCTCCACGCGGAATATTTTTCCGCAAATACACAAAATCAGCACAAAAAATTGTCCGTACGTTCAACAATGCATTCGCCAAACTTTCTTTAAACACATTTTTGTGAGGCATGCCATGCATTTTGAGTTAATGGTTTACACAAAATGTTGTCAACATGATATGATAATATTAATCATTCACTTGAAAAAAATCAGTACATTGGTTAACATGATAATCACAGTTTTATGACAATGCTAATTTAAAATGTACATAATTTCTACACACAAAAGCTAACATTAAAGAATCTAAAAATATACTACCACACACGCACTGACCTAAGTTTTTTATATTTTAGTATCAAGGGTGAGTCTACATTCTAAATAGTCATTTATTTCCTAACAATCTCTGTCCACTCGATTTTAAAACTTTGTATACAAAATTCATTCCGAATAAAAAATTTAAAATTTATTTGAACTAAAATAATACAAGACAAAAAAAGAGAGAAAATGTTTATAACTGTTTGTTTTGTGTACTTTGGTGTCTGATCTGATCTACAATGAATATAATAATGGTTTAATGATTAACTGCATGTGTAATTAAAATACTTGTTTATATAGGTAGTTTAGTGTGTAGGATTTAGTATTAATGAGTATAGAGTGAAGTTATTGTACTAATTATCGTTCATTAAAAAATGTGTGTTGATCAAGATATTTTACAATAATTGCCAATGTTTTTATCATACGTGAAAAGGTTTACTTGTTATTGTTAGCACAAGCCTTTGATGAGCTATTATTCATGCGCACGATAACTCTATCTATATATTTAGGGAACTACATTTGTCACATTCATCATTTATTCCAGTTACATCTTATTTACTCATTCATTCATTCTCACACACACAGCAATTTAAATTGTCATTCATAATTAAATTTTTATTTCAGGTACATTCTTTCATTATTTGAATTTGCCAAGTCAAAAGCCGAACGTACGGTCAAGTCAAATATTCATAATTTTAGTTCATAATTTTACGTGCCTCTTCCTCGTGCACAGACAATTATTATTACTATATAGCACATTTATCAGGATTAATAAGAGAAACAATCATTTTGGTTTTCAGGGAAAGGCAATAAGAGTAATGCAAACTGGTCGTGCATTTTTAAAAATGGTAACAGTGTACTACATTTTATCATATCATTGAATCAGAAGTAGTTACACATTTATAGCTTTTTGTTGGTTGGAGGAAATCGTGCGGTTATGCTAATAATTATTATTGCACAAAAAAATCTTGCCCTACAAAAATTACATGGGGGAGTAGCTTCTACCATTTTAATTTATGAATTTAGATTAAATGCTAAAGCGCAGTATGTGTGAGCATACTTTATATATATATAATTGATTGAATTAAAACATAATTATGTGAGTGTTACTGGTTATGATATGAGTTATCATTATGACTCATGAATGAGCAAACTAATATCTGCTGGGGGTCGGGATAAATGTATATGTATGTAAGGTTCATTAAAGTTTATAGCATTTGATCCTGAAAATAACTGTGTGAATTTACTAAAGGCACACATATAAAATATAAAAGGCATTCATATAATTTGCACATTAAATTTTCTTTGACAATAGGAGCAACAGATTTCAAACGATTTTTTTATTTTTAAAAGCAGATCATTTATTGTGTGGAATTAGTATAAGTTTTTTTTCTACGCCTGATTTTCTCATTTGATTTTATGCTGCTTCTATTGCTACGTAGCAAATATATATGCTTTTACATTTAAAAAAAACACATTCTATCGATCGTGTGAATATAATATATAGTGAACATCTAATGACAGGAGAGAGTGTTTGTGTGTAGCAAATAACTAAATGTATTATAAGCATATTAGCTTAGGTGAATTGTTTTTATAAAAATATTATGTGTTTGTGTAGTAAAAATCAAGTGCGACAGAGTGAAAGGAGATGAGTTAGTGACTTACAGTGCCAGCATTAAGTAAATTCTCGCCCTATATATTTCGCCGACCAAATTCCAGCCAATCATGTAAAAGGAAAACCGTATCAGAATATTGTTTTTTTTCACTTTCACATTATTCAATATCATCACATTAGTTAACATTTTATCACATTATTATTATTATTATGATTAAATATATTACCTATCCACAATAGACAATATAACATAAAAAACATACATACATTTATAAATATATATAGCATTCATTCACAACACATCACAAAACCCTGAATGAATTATTATTATACCATATCAAGAGCTTATAGTCATTAAACTTTTTCAAGAGTACTCAAGCTCATAAAACGATGAAATAAAAAAAATTATGAAAGGTACTTAACAAATTTTTTCGAATAAATTTGCATGGTCATCCTTTCTTTTTTGCGGCAAAGCTTTCATCATAATACATAAAACGAGTATCATGACACTCTGTGTGCATCTCTTTTTTCCTTTTTAGAAATTTTTTTCGTTTTGACAGAATCTTTCAGTAAAATGCTAGCATACATATATTGTAATCATAATATGTATTATATTTTTTTTAAAAATATATACGATAGACTGTATGTCACGATTTTGACGCTTCATAAAAATCAAAAGGGAATCTTTTTTTAAAAATGCAACGTGAATGATCATGCAATTTTATACAGTACGTTTTATTGTTGTAAATGTTTATCTGTAAGAAGATACAACAATCGCTATAAGTTTTTTTTTAAATTTTATAACAAAAGAGCTTTAGAATAGTGATAATTCTTGTATTATTCTACAAACAAAAAAGTTTCTACAAGGTCAATATTTTGAATAGACAAGAAACAACAGGAAACCATAATTTATTATGGAAAGAATGTGGAAGGTTAATACTGAAACCACGAAAAGAGTTTAATAAACTGAAGCAAGTCTAATATATGTCTAATGATAGCATTATAACATGAGTAAATAAAAAAATAAAAGAGAAGGATGAGAAATGGTAAGGCACGCTAACAGTATAATATAATATATTATTCTATGCGATGATGCCGACATTGTGAGTACAAAAATGCTTCAAAAGATTTTTCTTCACAGAAACGTTATTGTGAGTTAATGTTGCTCATCATCATCTTCTTCTAAAAGTAAACCCATCCCATCGTCATCATCATCATTCTCAAATCCTACAACTTAAATGTCCAATATAACGGGTATATATATGTGTGTCTATCCTTTTTTTTTAAATGTCTATGTGTGTGTTGGCCATTTAAAATGGCAAAGTTTTATATAAAAGAGAGTCCTTGCTACTCAAACTCATCACCACACATCCATCCATAATTATATCTATTAAGACCGATTTAAGGCAATCAAAATGACAAACTGACTTACCGCCATCGTATCATAAACAGTTGAGTCAATTACAACAAGAGGTTTGCTGATGAGATGAACAACTCCGTTCTTTACAGGGATGTTTCCACGCACGACCTCCGTCTGCACAACTCCCTTCCTGTGAAATGCGTCTCCGTCTGCTGATCTTGTGTCACTCCTCACGATCCCTGGAGGGTTTCAATTCAAAGTCATTTTTTGCCATCATCATCATTATTATTACAACCTAGTACTACTATATAGTATATACTACCATTATCATCATCAGAGTCAAGATGATTATATATCAACTTGAATAAGAAAGTACAAAAAATAACAGGAAAATGGAGTATTATAGACAAAAAAGGGTTGTACTGCGTGCTTGGTCTATTAACCACAGTGCACACACGCGCAATATCTTATTAATTTTCTTCTTTCACAGAACAAATATGAAACCCGATTATGTAAATAGGTATCTAGTAGAGTCAGAAAGAAATATAAGTGAGAAACAAAACCATATAGCGAATGCACTAACCAAAAACTATATAGCATATAACCAACCATAAGATAAAAAAATATACACTATATACCTAAACAAAAAAACATACCATGATGGTAATAATAATATGTAAAAAAGCTTATTGGTTTTCTAGACACAAAAAATGGATTTGACGATTATTCAGAAGACTGAGTGAGCGCGAGAGGAGAATAAGGAGGGCTCTCTTATAGAAAGCACCAGGCTGGGAAAAGTGCAATCTCACCAAAATTATGCACTATCATCATCATCTTTTTCATCCTTTTTTCATGTAGTGGTAATAACAGTATAATGCTGAAATGATATAGAAAAGGACAAGAAGAAAGGAAAAAAATGGAGATTTTTTCTTCTTAATATTATAGTATATTTTCATTTTTGTCACGTACACCTTCCGTCGCTATTCTCTGGACGATCGAATTCAACGAACACAGGAAGGCTTGAAGAAAATGCAGCAGTTTCGTATTGTCTCCGGAGTTCGGCTGGTCTGAGGAAGATGACATGGTTTGGAATCACGTGCCCATCAATAACTTTAGCGTCGACCGTGTTCAGCTGAATGCGCTGTTGACAGGAACGAATATAAAAGTCACATCAACATATTTTTTCATAAAAATACATATACCCGTCAAATCATTAAATTGCACACACTAAAGTGCACTCTTTTTTCCTGGACCCCAACATGAATCTCTCGTGTCACACAGTAAACAAGTACATGTTAGTGTGATATTA
The DNA here is from genome assembly GCA_027744595.1 of Paronellides praefectus. Lineage (NCBI taxonomy): Eukaryota > Metazoa > Arthropoda > Collembola > Entomobryomorpha > Paronellidae > Paronellides > Paronellides praefectus. The sequence continues at coordinate 6,935 of JAITYZ010000972.1, forward strand.
CAAGGGTGATGATTGGAATGGTTATGTCCTCGTTTATTATCATTTAAATGGAATGTTGTTTGTCAGAGAACTATGAAAATTCCTACGAGGATCTCTTTGGGTGTCCAATGGGTGTTGGTTGAATAGTAGACATATTTAGTTTATTACATTATTATGCACATTGTACATCAAACTTACTTTGAATGCTTCATCAACAGGAATGAAGAATGTGTGGCGGCCAATCGTCTTGAACATGTCTAACTTGCCAAGTTGCTTGACTTTGGTGGCAAAACTCCTGTGGAAATGTAAAAAAAATTAAACTTCTTGTCATGTCTGTTATTTCTTGATTATTGCAGCAGTCATACTTATAATAATACCATCTAATTATTCAGTAATAAAAAAGCGGAGGTATTAAGGCTGAGTTCTAGAAAAAGGTTGAACTTGAAGGAGGATAACTGGTTTGGGGTTGAATTAATACCGCCATCTTGAATTATCTAATTATAGTTAGGTTAGGTTTGGTAGGTTAGGTTGTACACCACCACAGTGATACTAATTACAATCTTGAGGTTTTAACCCAACCCTCTTACCATCTCTAAAGTTCAATATTTACCCTCTTACCCTCTCTAAGTTCAATCTTTACCCTCTTACCCTCTCTAAAGTTCAATCATTACCCTCTTACCCTGTCTAAGTTCAATCTTTACCCTCGTGCCTCGTACCCTCTCTAAAGTTCAACCTTTATCTAGAACTCAGCCGGTATGGTATTTATTACAAACACGCATTTTTTATGTTTTCCAGAACAAGTGATAAATCCGCTTTATAGTTTGACATGACATGTGTCGAGCGTGGAGTTTAAAATAATGCTTTCGCTTACGTAATACTATGTTGTCCGGTAATATTGTACAAGGATGAGCGTTCCAAGAACTTTCTCGCATCTGGATTGATTAGATTGGAATCACTCGTCTCTGGAACGGATGGCTCAAGAACACGATCAATTATATGAAGAACCTGATCCATTCCTCGTACATTTCGCACTAAAAAATCTTTCCGCTCTGGTTCTATCTTGGCATCATTAAGGAAGATCTCGTTTCTGGCAGTTCTTGTTATCCAAATTGGGGGATTTCCCGACAATTCGGTCGATATGAACTCTTCCAGTTCGGCTGTCTTTTTTGCAACGTTTGCTATAAATCAATTAATAAAAACATGTAACATTCGAGCAAAAATAGAAAACATGTGTAGTTGGAACCTTGTGCTACAAATTTCTAAAAGTGGTTAACAAACAACAATATAAAGTTAAATATATTATGTAAGGCATACCTAAATGATACGTCACAGTGTAGTTATCAATTTTGCCCCGATTTCCAAGATATTCACGAATGGCAGTGTTGGTGGGGGCGAACAGGGTCAACGAACGCCATGGCAGTGATGCGTTCACGAACGGACTACTCCTTACAAGCTCCAAAAACTACAAAAAAAAAGAAGAGACGAGTTCAAATTACTGACACGTGCTGATGAATGAAAACATGTAATCATCAATCATTTAAACATTGCATGCACTTTTATTATTCACTCCATTCTCCGGTTTAATTAACAGACTTCGACTCAAAAAGATGAAAATTTGATGAAAATAAAACTTTGCACAATGAACATGGTCATAAATATATACCTACGTAAACAATAACACCTACGCCAATAATATGTCTTACGCCTCCATTGATTTACTAATCAAACGAATCACGTGCCAAAAAATAATCATCGACTGAAANTGGTCATAAATATATACATACCTACGTAAACAATAACACCTACGCCAATAATATGTCTTACGCCTCCATTGATTTACTAATCAAACGAATCACGTGCCAAAAAATAATCATCGACTGAAATGATTAATCATCAATGATTCATCATCGCCTAAAATCTAAAGAAGAAGAACAACCTGCTGATTTGTATTTTGTTCTTTTTGTGCACGAATGAAGTGACGAAAGCGTCGAATTGGCTCATCACGCACGTAAAGCTTTGAAATTTTTTTATCATTTTTCTCAAAATGTTAGAGTGGGATGCGTGGAGAAGCATGTAATTAAAGCTTGTTAATATTTAAAAGCTGTTGAAGATGAAGAATTTTTTTTAAACCACAGGCAAATAGAGCACACGAACGAAAAATGTGTTGCAACCAACCAACTAATACTCTATTCAGGTTAGAAGTAAACTATCATTATATCCATTGATTTCATATAACCGGAACTTTAAATTTCATCGAAGAAAAGCGACGCAACGCCTATTCGGCAATAACTAAAAAATCTCCGAAATGATAAAAAACTTGGAAAGCCTATCTGGCTGGGGAATTGTAAAGTTGAATATGATTGTTTTTGGGTCAAATGAAATCAGTTGACCCTGATCTCGGTCAAAGGTAATAATTTCAATTTGGCATGTAGTAAGCTATTAAAAGTCATCTTATGTTGGAATAGTTTTTTGATAGCATATTTCACACAATATATCACACAGAGGCTCTGTGACAGAGCACACATTTTACAATTAATAAAAATACAACTCGTAAGTATTCGGGCACATCCCTACCTCTTCCGCTTCCTGTTTGCAATTTTATTTTAATATTTGGTCATGTTCATTCATTGACACAATGCTATAATATTTTTTAATTGACAACCACATAATCTAGCATTCCCCTATTTTTTACTGCGCAAAAAATCAATTTAAGGTTGATTGTAACTTTTCATATAAGTTTCCAGATAAAGTTAGCCTCATATAAGTTTCCGCATACAGTTAGCCTCATAGCTAAAAGCCTCATATAACTATAATGCATATTTGTGTAATTTAACTTTATATTCTCACTCCAAGACTGCTTGCTCTTTTAGTTGAGAACGTCGTTCTGTATTTCTCAATTTATATTATTTGGGGCACGTGCAATGCTTTTATGTTCATTAATTAATTTTTTTAATGCATGCACCTAGGTATGTCTTTGCTCAAACAAAACCCCATCTGTGTATGTATTCCAAAAGGAAAAGTTAATCAACTCCACTGTACAACCGTTATTAACCCAAAATTTAATTTCATGGAAAAGATTATACTTCTAGCAATTTTATTCTCATTTTAATGTATAAATATTTTATCAATTTTCTTTGATAAATGTATATAGTTTCTCCACAACTGTGGGTCCATTTGGTTCAAACTAAACCACACTTTAACAACTTTGCATATGTGCTCAAGTCCTTGTCTAATCTATGGACTTCCTGGAAAAGAAAGAGTGTGGTAATAAAGAATTCCATCAAGAACACTGGAAAATGGCATATATTGAGTACTGCATATAAAATATTATGCGGGTTATGAATATTCATATATATGCTCAATCCTCAAAAACATAATATCCCGACTTTTTCCATGCTGCGGGCGGAAGGAGCAATAAAGGTGGATTATACACGGTAGAATTATGTGCATTTTATATTAAGTAATTATTACCACCACTTCCTATTGCGGTTTCTTTCATTCATCATCTGCAAAAGCTGATTTTCTGTTAATCCTTTATTTTAAAAAGGGCTCCACGCAATTTTCGTATGGATATAAGAGCGGTTGTTGATAAAATTGTAATTAAGGATTTGATCCCACGAGTCGTGGGCCCATTTTAGCAGTTTGTTATTTTATTTCGTTTCATTGTCACTTATACAATTTAGCTCAACACAGACATTTTATATGAGTCGCCACGTCAGGCTGCCATATCGCCTTTGAGTGACAGATGGAAAACTTACACACACGTAGTACACGTTCTGCACCTGTGAACAACAATAATAAATGTACACCCTCACACTTTTTGATTTTAATAGCAAGGTAGAGAACATGCAAAGGCTGAGGAGAGAAACAACGCAAAATATTATGTAGTAGTGAGTACAGTAAAGTGAGTAAAAAGTACTAAAATATGTATAACAACGGCCGATATCTAATGAATTGCGATATCAACATTTGTATTGTTACGCAAGGCGCACGAAAGCTACCGTTTATTTGGTTGATAATGAAGTAAAAGAGTTTCTCAGCGTGTGATATACGATATAAGATTATAAGTTTATATAAATAGGTAATACATTAAAAGTTCATTGTATGGATAAGATATAGGTACTACATTGGTATATATCCATTCCACATTTACTCATTCATCATCATTTTATCAGCAACAACACATTGAATGAAGCTGAAGAGTGCGTTTGGATTGGAAAGTGCGTTTTACATTTTGTTTCTCCAACTCATTAAAGTTCTCTTTCTCAGGTAAAGTTTATCGAGTTTTAGTTTATACCTAAGTTTAGTTTGTATCTACCTAGCAAATCCAATTCGGATAGGTATGTGTGTAGTGTAAATAAGATGATTATGATGATGACTGTCGCCAACTACCAAGTCCTTTCCCATGCTTTGCATGCATGCAAGTGATGAAATAGCAAACTTACGCTGTCACCAATAAAATATTATAGAAAGCGTGTGTTGGTTTTTCGTGTTGTTTGCAGTTAGTTTCCTTGATATACAAAATATCAAATATTCCATGCCTTGTTATTTTGGCGTGAAATTTGGAAGGAAAACCTTTCTCTTCAGCAATGGACTATACAGATGGGAAAATAAATGATTAGCAAAAGTCAACAAAATCTATTACACATTAGCTTTAGCTGTATACAAAAAGGAACAGATGCCAGCACAGCAGATGCCTTCATGTCTCTGTACTTGCATATCTCCACATATACCAAAGTACATACCTACCCCCAATGAAAATTAAACGATTCCAACTTTTCTACTTGTAGTTAGTAAACTGTTTTTGTTGGTAGTGGTTTGGCCTGCTCTATCAATTTTTACCCAAACATTTAGGTATAAATTATACGTAGACATTTGTGTACGTCTCACAATGCATGCATGCGTCATCATGATCATGATCATCAGAGTAGAGAGACTCCTATTCATTCTTGCAAAAGCAATGGGGAAAATTTTACGACAAAATCGATCCAGCTTGACGGTGGTGGTGGTGGTGGCACGCGGATAGAGGAAATAAAGAACTCGCCAAGCAATATGTGTTGTGTGAATGTGCATAGCTGGCGTCCTTAAAATGAGAAACTTTTTGTTGTCGAAACAGTAACACAGTAGTACTTGGTACTTATTAGCTAGTACACAGTGATGGAAAAAGCGGGGATCGGAAGAGGAGGATGGCATGTGGTATGGTAAATAAAATGAAATGAAACGTGATATTTGCAACTTTATATCTATGCGTATTTTATTACTTTTCCCACTGTCTTTTGTGTCGTGAAGTGAACATTTTATGAATTTCCTTTTTTGGGGTTCAAGTAGCAGAGCATTGCACACTGCAGCAGTAGTGGTGGTGTAGTGATGAGTGATCAATGAACAATGTAATAGGAAAACATAGTATGATTTGCTTTGTCATGCTGAAATGAACTTGATTACTTAAAGAATGGGCCTCTCTGCAAATACACTTTCCTCTTTCCCGTTAATATACGATAATAATAATAATTGCCATTAAAACTCTTCTCTTTTTCCTTATCCATTATCGTCAACTCCGCACTCTGCTACATATTTAGCTAGTCCTCCTACACTACTATAATATTATTGACTTGAGTGACCACTGGCCACTAACCACTACTTTTGCTTCTTTTACTATCCTTTCGGCTTCCTGGAATGTTTTACGAGTTTTTATCTGAGTTGAACGCAAGGGAAAAACGTATAAAGAATGGGCCTCTCTGCAAATACACTTTCCTCTTTCCCGTTAATATACGAGAATAATAATAATTGCCATTAAAACTCTTGTCTTCTTCCTTATCCATTATCGTCAACTCCGCACTCTGCTACATATTTAGCTAGTCCTCCTACACTATAATATTATTGACTTGAGTGACCACTGGCCACTGACCACTACTTTTGCTTCTTTTACTATCATTTCGGCTTCCTGGAATGTTTTACGAGTTTTTATCTGAGTTGAACGCAAGGGAAAAACGTTGCCACTATGATGATGTTGATGATGTAGTAAATGTTTATCCACAAATATAGTATCCACTAAAATCGAGTGTGTGGTGTTGTTCTTCAATCTATTAAAAAGAATGCAAGCAGACCGACATACTCTTCTATTGTGTGTCTGTCTACCCTGGAAAGTTGTATTTACTTTGCGATTGTTATATTGTATTTCGTGATGCAAGTTCCTTGTAATTTTATGGTACCGTGCCGTTTCTCAATACACAATGTTGTGAAATATGCCAATTTCCTTCACATTTTTTCCTTGCTTGTTCGCCCATTGTGTGTGAGAAGGCAAGTAAACAATGGGAAAAGAAAGGGGACTTTGATGTTATAAATGTTGTGTGTACACATTTCGTAGATAACTAGACGGACGAAAAAGTGTATAAAAAAAGGTGATGGAAATGGCAGCCGGCAGGACGACTCCCGCTGATATCCAAAGCTTTCCGGTTTTTTATACTTTACATTGTTCACATGTACATTGCTCATATACTTAAATATTAATACACCTGCTATAATTTATATAGAGTTCAATTTTTGGCTTGCCATTGAAAACTCTTTGGTTTATAGTGGCATGCAGCTATGAATTATTGAAAACACAACAATAAAATCAGGAATTCAATTTCACTTCTCTTTGCTCTTATTTTTGGATGAATGAAATGAAGGAAATGAATTGCACTACAGCTCTATGAATTATTGAAAACACAACAATAAAATCAGGAATTCAATTTCACTTCTCTTTGCTCTTATTTTTGGATGAATGAAATGAAGGAAATGAATTGCACTTTTTAAAACTTTTCTTGTGCCAAAGACATGTCATCGTGATGAAACAAAAAAAGCTCATTTTTGAACAAATTTGAAACAAAAACAATCATGAAGCGTATATATATCTATGTACATTGCATATATATTGTACATGTGTTTTGCTTTCATCAACATCATCATAATATCAACCTCATTCGGCGTTTTTGCCATCACCGATTCCCTCGTGCACACAGCCAGACAAACTCATCTAACGGAAAAACGTACGTCGTATATCTATACATTATACATATATAACCTTCATCAGAGGATGACATGAGTGTATATGTAAATGGATCCAATAACCACTACGAACTACGGATATGGCACTTCACAACAACACAATGCAATTTAGCTGGAAATTGCTCTCTGCTGTGAGAACAGTTCCAAAAAAGAAAAGAAACTTATTCAGCTCGCTATACACTTTAGCTGGAGTAGTAGCAGACACTCTCGCTCTCATCATCGCAACCACACACCAGTAATGCTGCGCATTAATAAAAGGCAATGTAGTGGGAAGTGGGAACGAGTTTCTCACTTTCCACCACTTGTTATTATTACCCCTGGTCCATCCACCCATGCTTGCATGCTAGTAGTAAAAGTTCTGCTGGAGAAGATGCAATGCATGACGTTTTGTTTGACTCACCCAGGGTGATGGTGAAGAAGCGGCATCATCATGATGTAGGTGCGGTAATGGTGAGATGTGTTGTGTAATGTGAAATGATAATGATCCTAACTGCAATGGGCATGAATGTGTGTGTGCTGACATGATAATAATATTGCAGCATCATCATTATCCCATCAACATAGAAAATTGCAGTGTGTATAATGGCAATGGCTATTGCACTCACATCATCACATTTAATGGTATAAAAACAAAAAAATGCTCAAAATGTGTTTTGTATATTCATCAATATTCGGCATCGTATAGATGGAGTATATAATATATTTAGAAATTGCAGCATGCCCAGTTATCCATTTTTCTCTGTTGATTGGCACAATATGCTTAATAGCACAATATTGTTTTATATATTGTTGCGTTCCACTTTGGTTAAATCTCACACAATCTTTGCTATTTGCAGCACTATATATACCGGTTTTCCTGATGTTATCCATCATTCGTGTGTGATGATGAATGAAAGCTGACAATGTTTTGCTTTTTGCTGGCTCATGCATGTGCCCTTGAATTTTGAACAACTCATAATAAAAAGAAAAATCACAAGTGACACAGGAACAATTCAAAGTACAAATGAAATTGGAAAAAATGAGCTCACAAGTAACATAATACAAACGAGAATATTTTCACCTAGCAAGACAAAATGTATCAGTCAATGTGTCCCCATCATTATCAGATCAGAAAAATGGGGCAAAAAAAATCCAATTTAAAGGGCGAGAGAACTGAGCAGCATGCACATATATATACCTAGTATAAGGTATGCATAAGGTTAAAACCTTAATTTCTCAAACCAAATGTTGACAGGCGAGGGGGTGAGGGCAACTACTCCGCTTTTAACACATTTTTCTTATTACATAAATGAAATAAGATTATAATCATCATGGTGTAATAGTCACGTCCAATTTACTGCATGCTTTCAACGCATTAAGAAAATACGATTTTTAATTAAGAGAAAGTATTAGTATGGGATTTCTCTCCTACACGGTTTCTAGTTCCAAAATTGCAAAGATTTTGATGCAGACTAAATATTATGTCTCTGGTGACTATACGTTTTGAGTTTAAAAACTAAACTTTTGACAGCTTAAGAAGCTCATTGAGAAAAAATGCTAATTTTTCTCTATCTTTCTCTCTCTCTTCGAGTGCATGAAGTTGAACTTTATGAGCCTGGCGTAGTTGGTTCTATTTTAATTATATGACTGTTGGACATGCTTGTTATTCGACTTTATCGATGAA
>JAITYZ010000973.1:0-10535 GCA_027744595.1 Paronellides praefectus
CTGGCTACCGGAACCTGCAAACAAATAAAACGGGACCTGTTTCCTGTTAAGTTGCTCACGTTTAGTGTCTCTGTTTTATGTCAAAGTCACTAGACGAATTTACTTCAACCTATTCTCAAATTCTTACTGAAGCGGATGCAGTAGTTTTTCTGGAAAAAATATTCTGTTTTTACTACATTTGCAAAATAATCAACAAAAATAAACACTCTTCATTGCGACATTACCCAGGATAGTATGGTGTTTCGCATAAAAACAGTTTGAAAATAGAAAAGTGTCTCGTTCTCAACTGTCCATTTACGGTTTGCGCTTTGTCACATGCAATTTATTAAGTCTCGTGAGAGGAGAATTCGTTTTAAAAAGATTGTTTTAAATGTACCTATGTATATTTATTTATTGTTCCGAGGAGATTGGTGCATAGTGAATATTTTATTTGGAAAAAAATCTCATTCAAAACAAGTGAATTCACAAGTGACCATGTTGTTCTCTCATCGCAGCATTTACTCTACAATTCAACGCCCAGGGTATTCGGAGAATTACAGTGAAAAAGTGAAACACATCTGAAAATAAAATTTTGTGTAGCATATTTTCTATGGAAACAAGAAATCTTTCCTAACTTTTTTACTAATGAGCTGTTTCCACATGCAAAAAAATATGCAAATTTTCTGTCGAATCAATATTTTTCTCTAGAAGGTACTCCTAATGAAGTAGTGAGGTGAAGGACTAAATTGAGTGCAATGTGATGTTCCATGTCAAAGAAAATACAATTCATTCATTTGGAGTAAAAAAGCCCTAGAAACTTATTTGGATGTTTGAAATCATACTTGTATTGATGTATTGTCAGATCGAGAAATTTATAAGTTTTTTTTGGAAAATATGCTAAAAAATATGTAGAAATGATGAGATATTTGTTGGAGCGCAAGAGTTGGGGTAACTAGAGATCCATTTCGTTTTTTATGGTGGCAGTGAGCGACATGAATGTGAGCGATCAGGCAGGAGATATTGAGAATTCCATTCGACATCTTCAACTTGATGATGATGAGCAGCAGGATGTGGTAAATGTGACGGGAAAGGATATCAGTGCACTGGTTAATCAGGTACTGAAAGGCAACTGGGAGAATGTGTCTGTGCCGTTGAATGACTGGCAAATATCCGAGTTGGAGGATTTGAGGGGATCGGAATCTGGGATTGGATGTTTACTCCAAGCGTGGTTCATAACTCAAAAGGATTTGCCAGAAGGTACGTTGAAAAAAATGCTTTTTATTTAGGAAACAATTTTTATATTTGTTAAACAGGAATGTAAACAAGTGTCATTAGGAAATGCATCATCAAAAAATAATAATAATTAAATGGATTAGAATGATTTAAACATGCGTGTGTTTTACTTTTGTTCACTTTCACTTGACAAATTAAATACCTGACATGTTCTAATCATCCACATACGCGAATATATGTAGACATTTGAATATAACTCAGCTTGACATGTTTTTTCATTTCAAAAGTCAGGACAGTCGGACAAAATTCTGCTAGGATGACAGCATAAAAGCATGTTATATAATGAAACAGCATGTCGTAGATTTTGGTGTCTTTCATTTTTTGTGGTTTTTTGATGAATTTTTTATAACAAATCTTTTGGCAAAACTGCCAGCGGCATTATAAAAGGGCGATGGTGCTTGTAACGTATGTAGGTATTTTTGTGGTAAACAAAAATAGCATAAAAAGGCAATTGCTTTGCAAAATGAATATATTATATATACGCTTGATTGTGTGACAATTTTGCCCGGAGGGTTACATATTTATTTTATTCATTTTCTCATACCACTAATATAGGTGCTTTTAATGGGATTCAAAATGACATTTTTAAAAAAGAAAGAAAGGGGTTGTAAAGGAGATTGATATTTTGCACAGGTACACATTGTAACGCAACCTGGGATAATGTATACTGCTGGCCACCAACCCCAATCGGCGCCATTGTCAAACGAACATGTGAGGAATCCTTCCAAGAGACTCAGCCTCTTTATGCTTCTCATTTGGAAGGTAAAAAAGATTGTAAAAAAGGGCTGTGAAAGGGTAAAGGTCATTTTAAAGCAACTGCTTATTTTGATGTTAATTTTTCAAGGACACGGATACAGAGTGTGTTTACCAAACGCGAGCTGGTTGTGGGGTGGCTGGACAAATTACACCGAGTGTGCAGATGCCTATGATGCATTAGTCGAACAGTCTGTAAGCCGTTTTTTATCGACAAAAAGAAGAAAAAAAAGCATTCTTTTTTGTTGTTGGGTTATTCTTAAAAAATACTTTTTTTGTACAGGAAGATGAAAGTAAGCTTGTGACAACCGTCCAATACATTTTGTTTATTGGATCCATCCTTTCGCTGGTTTGTCTCACCACTGCAGTTGTTATATTCTACTATTTCAAGTAAGTCGCTTAATACCTTTTTCTCCCTTTTTCTCGGAAACGCATGATCAGAGATAAGAGATCTACAAAGGGAATGACAGCTTGTGAAAGATTGATCCCTTTTAATTTCCTTTCATGATTGCAATATATTTCAACTTCAAACAAAATGTCAGAAGAGACGACAGGGCAAACAATGGCAAATTGTTTCTTGAAGAAAATAAGAGGGGTTTTTTGGACGCACTCTATCAAGTTAAATTGCTGTTGCTAAATTGCTATTGTTATGTTGGTATAGCATCTTTGTTTGCAGCAATACAACAACAAAAAGAAAAACTTTTTGAAAATTGGTTCAGAATCTCAAGAAAAGAAAGCTTCCCATCAAACAATTGGTTGTTAACTTTGCGCAAACAAATTTACTACGTAATAAATTATTCATCATCACATCACCCTCTCCTATTCCAAAATTACAAACGACAAAATTTATTTACTGGCAAGTTAGGACGCACTGTATCAAGTTAAATTGCTTATTGCTAAATTGCTATTGTTATGTTGGTATAGCATCTTTGTTTGCAGCAATACAACAACAAAAAGAAAAACTTTTAGAAAATTGGTTCAGAATCTCAAGAAAAGTAAGGTTTCCACCAAACAATTGACTGTTAACTTTGCACAAACAAATTTACTACGTAATAAATTATTCATCATCACATCACCCTCTCCTATTCCAAAATTACAAACGACAAAATTTATTTACTGGCAAGTTGAGTTTCAATAATAGGAGATTGGTAGAGTTTATTTATTGAAAAACTTTCAAAGTTTAAATTCAACACTGCGTTGCGTCAAGTGAATCAACCAAAGTTATCTTTGATGATTTTTTTTGGTAACGCGCGGGAATGATTTATTTTTTTTCTTCCTTTTTTGCACAGATGTTTATGGTGTGACCGGGTAACCATTCATATACATTTGATGGTAGCTCATATCCTGCGCTACCTGCTCTTGTTCATCATCACCGAGCCATTCATATTTAATCGAGCTACAAATTATAGAAGTGTGGTACGTGGGAATCAAAACATTATTCATCTTGAGAGATTTTAATGATAAATACATCTTTTTGTTGCATTTTGTGCATTTAAATTTTTCCCAGGACATTGTTTGTAAAGCAGTGCTAGTTGTTTACCTGTACGCTACAGTGACCTCAACAAATTGGATGTTTATTCAGGGGATTTACATAAATGCTAAACTAACAACAAACGTGTTTGACGGGAAAACTCCTTTCAAAATTTACTACACAATTGGATGGCGTAAGAAAAAATAAACATTATTCTTAAATATAACTACGTAGGTGTATAACGTGTGTGTTATTAATTATTATTGCTATTGTTTTTCTGTAAAAAAAAAAGTTTTTACGAAATTCATTTTTTGTTGTTATAGTCTTGCCAGCTGGTTTACTTGGGATTTATGTGATTTGTATGAATCAACATCATCACGTTCACTGCTGGAGTGGTTATGCGCAAATGAATGAAATATGGATCATCATTGCTCCCATCATACTTGCATTGATTGTAAGCCATAATTAAGAAAAACTAATTAAAAACTATATACGCATAATCATAATTTCATAATCCATAAAACTTGTAATCATCTTCTTGTGTTTACTTTTGTTGCAGGTAAATTTCTGCTTTCTAATCAACATTCTGAGAATCCTGCTGACAAAAGTGCACACGCCAGGAGCCTCAGATTCAATACAATTTAGGTAACTTATTTCCAAAGATAAAATCCCATTATATTACTATTCCTCTTAACTACTAACCTTGTAAAGTAAATCAAAAACTAGTAGCGTCTTTTTTGTATTAACAACTTTAACAAGTGTAATTCCTTGTATACCTAATTAATTTACACTTTCAGAAGAGCAGCCAAAGCCACCATTTTCCTGTTCCCTCTTCTCGGAATTAATAATTTGCTCTTTGTCTACAATCCTGGTGGTGGATTGCATAAGTACTACGTTATTCTCAACACACTCTTTGGCTCAACGCAGGTAAAAAGGAAACTATTTTTCGTAATAACCAATCAAAGTGTCAAATTACCAATCATGCTTCCAATAAACAAGATAATTTGTTTTAACGTGTGCCTATGCTTTCTTTTATTTTTAGGGTATATTTGTTTCCGTCGTTTACTGCTATTTGAGTAAGGATGTGCGTGCAGCCTTGCGTCGAGTTTACCGTCGGTTTGTCGCCCGGAGAAACGCCAACCTCATTAGAAGCCGTACAAATCCCCGAAGGAGTAGAAGAAGCACGGGATATAGTACCTCGTGTACTGGTGGTCTCATCATTGAGCAACCTGTTAATTCCCATCGTCGATCCGCCACTGCTGCTGTCGTGCTCCGAAACACTCAACGTCCTTCTCTAATCACCACCTGCAATTCTACCTGTAATAATAATCATTCCCGAAGACAGAGTCAAATCTCCAATAGCCCCTCACAAAATACGCTTTGTCGAGAAATTCTCAACAATCCTTCGGGATCTCCGTCTCAATCCACATCATCCGTGTCCCATGCATCTACTCAGCGAGTTTATGGAAATGGGGGTATTGGCAATGGCATTGGCAATGGTGGCGGTACGGTTCTTCCAAGTATGCATTCCTTTCGTAACGGGAGTCCTACCTGCCTGGTCTCCCCAGAAAATCCTTGGAACAGTGCAGCAGATACGCTTGGCACGAGATCCATTCCAGTTTGTGGAAGAAAAAATCAATTTTGTCTTGTTTCCATCCCTTTGAATAGAGCTTTGAAAATAATCAATATGAAACGAGTATGTTCTCAGGATTTGAAAATGCTTCCACGGAGGCATAAAGGTGTGGAATCTTGAGTTTTGAATGAGTACCTGTTTTTTTTTGTGTGCCAGTGCAGTGAATTATTAGACGAAGAACAAAATTGAATGTTCCATCTCACAAAATAGGTATTTGTTTTAAAGGAGACAAAGTGTTCAGTGTTTTGTGTGTTGACAAGCCCTAATACTAAAACAGTAGGCTTATCAGTAGGAGTTATCAATACTTATATCCTGTTCAATGTTCTAATGCATTGCCATAATAGATGCAATGAGCTTAAACTTTACACGTATGTATTAACCATTTAATTTAAGAGCATGAGAAATGTATCCCGCACCATTTTATCCTAATAATTTTTCTAATAGTTCGATTATAGTTATATTAATTTATTTACAAAGTAATTATGAATAATTTCAGCAACTGCAAAAGTTTTAAATATCACGTTTTAAAATATGACGTATGAACTGAAAAATATGTATTTTTAAGAAACAAAAAGACTTTCAAAATATCACAACTACGGGCATCAACAAATCAATAATAATAAATAAAATGAGCGTTATAAATTTCGGATGTTAATCAGTGTAAAAAATATTATATTATGCATTTTACATGTGAACCACTTTATGAAATCTTGCACAACAGTTGTACCTGTAATAAAAACTATATGCACATTTTTTTGTGTAATTCTATCCTAAATTCTAAGCAGCTACTATTTACTTTCACTTTTTTTAGGTGTACAGCAAGCACATCCGTAGCTCATGTTTAAAACATTTTTTTTTTGGAATATTGTGCAGGCGGAAACCAAAAGCACGCTGAATCAACATTGCCAATGGGTAAAAAAACGTGTTTTGTGACCACAATGAAGTGACGTGACCAAGACGTATTCTTGACTAGCGTGAGTTATGAATACACGATGCTTAGAAATGTGATGGGAACGTGCATTTTACTCGTGCCGTTGGGGTTTTTAGCAACACGGTTCGACACAGGTGGATTCCATTCCCGACCCACATAAAGCTCTTTGTGCTCTTTATTATTGCTTTAATTTTATTCTTTGCGAATGTGGGTGCCATCACGTCCAAACAAAGAAGACATGAGATAGAAGCAGACAAAGAAAACCAAATAATTGTCTAGCAAGCCTCATTATTACATGATATAAACCAAAAGGACCAAAATAAGCGTAACAGTTGGATGATAAGCTTAACATTTTGTTTTGACTCAAGAACAATGAAAACTGCTTTTTGGGAAAGGCGTTTAGAACTAATCTAACGAAGCAGATATATTGAATTCAGGTATGTCAATACAGCAAGGAAACTTGCCACGTGAAGAAAAGCAGCATTTTTTATGTAGAGTTAATCCCAGCTCACTACTTGTTCCAAAAACCAATTAATAAAAGAGCAGAATTTAGTTGATGATAGGATTCGTAATTAAATGTGTACCCCCTTTTTCTTTTGCTTTCTCCGAATTTGTCGATTTTCCAGGAGGAACAAAAATCCGATTTGGTTGACTCTTTGATGATGTGAATTGCTCAAGAGCATTGCATTGAGTCAATATACAGTAAGCTAATTAGTGAAAACCCCACAAATCATATGAGACGTTGTATATTTTACACAAGAGTGACATAAAATAATCTCGAGCAACTCATTTGCTCTTGTTTGGACTTGTAATGTGTACATGTCGTTGAACCGTTTCTTAATGGGGAATGAACCCAATCAAACACTAATCAACATTCTCAATTATAAAAACTCCTCTTTGAGAAAATTGCCAATTTACTTGTTTTTGACTTTTAATATTTAACAAGCTTGGAAAATGTATGAAAGATAGAAACCTTCCTTTTCATAATAACTTTTGGTGAAGCAAATGCCAGATCTGATGAACTCCCATCATATCGGAGTGAAATTCCCTCTTATTATCTTTGAGGTTTTATAATGGTGACATTGCGCCAAAAGCAACATAGGTACTTGCTAATAAATAATGCAAACCCGAATATACATACCTAAGATTCCGCTCGCCTTGAATTCGGGTAAAAAGGTAAAATATCAATGCGGGCTCATGTGCCACACTCTTTTTTCTATATGAATTACCTGGTTGGTTTTGGTTATATTTAATTTAGCCCTTAAATTGCAAAAATCAATTTTTGTAACTTATTCTTAGGTTTTGTGCCAAATTTTGTGGGTGGCATATCTGCAATTATAATAACAGCAAAACAGACAGACATTCCCATTTACTGCAAAAAAAGTTACTCGGGTTTTTTGCGTTCAACAGCAGCATAATTTCTAAAACGCTTTCATGTAAACTTGTATCCTTTCAAATTCCAGTTTATATCTGCAAAAACTAATCATTCATATGTAAATTGATAAATAACTATACATGTAAGCCCGCACCCCATTTTATTTCATTTTGTTTCCATTTTCATTTATGCAGTATCTGCGTCCTTGCCATTTTCCGTATTAAATGTAAATTATAAAAGTCGCTGGGGCCAAATGCTTGACATTGTTTACAACTGGCAAAATTGACTTTGCCCACTTTTTATTTATTCGCCTCAACAAGAATAATAACAGCAAAACAGACAGACATTCCCATTTACTGCAAAAAAAGTTACTCGGGTTTTGTGAGGATATCGGGTTTTTTGAGTTCAACAGCAGCATAATTTCTAAAACAATTTCATGTAAACTTGTATCCTTTCAAATTCCAGTTTATATCTGCAAAATCTAACCATTCATTTATACAACTGATAAATAAGTATAAATATAAACCAGCACCTCATTTTATTTCGTCTAATTTCCATTTTCATTTATCCAGTATCTGCGTCCTTGCCATTTTCCGTATTAAATGTAAATTATAAAAGGCGCTGGCACCATATGCTTGACATTGTTTACAACTGGCAAAATTGACTTTGCCCACTTTTTATTTATTCGCCTCAACAAGTACATACGTAAGTAATACGCTAAGCTTAACTTTTTACAACTTCAAATTGAATTTCGGATACTCGTTAGTATTCTCTATTGTTTTATTCTCTTCTCTCCATCTTGAGTAAATCTTAGCACTTGTTTCCGATTGAGAAAACAGGAAACTTCCTAAATTGAAAATGCACAAAGTCCTATTGCACCCCTACCATATTCACGTCGTTTGCCATATTACGTCTTATTTTACTCTTTACTCACTCGCAGCACTGATTAGTTTTGGGACAAGTTGTAATTGGCATATATATTTCTTTTGTTTTCCGTTCTCAAGGGAAAGCTGAAAAATAGTCTGAGAAAAAAGCGGACCAAATTATAAATAGTACACATATTGTGGTGAGAGTTTTTCTTGTATATTTCAAGAAAAACTGAAGAAAGAAATCTATCTAATAGTCTTGCAATTTGATCCTAATGAGCGCGCTCTGGGAGGATATTTTGTTAACGTAAGACTACTCTTTTATTTAATGTTGATTGACGTTTTATCCCTGGATAATTGGCTTTATTCTTTTCTTCAGTCATACAGAGTACCAACTAGCATCGAGTTTATTTTGCTACAGTGGAACTTGTACTTGGATAAACGCTACAAAATAAACCCTTTTTAGATGTCGGTAAGAGCCTCTTTGGGGATCTTTAAAAATATATGATGCATATGCATGCATAATATGTTCTCTCAAAGACATTTCAACTAATCAAATAAGATTTTTCTCGACATAATAAGTCTAAATAGAATAAAATCTTGTTTTCCTCCACTACTTCCGGGGTATGACTGAACTAAGGTCTGCGGTAATCGATTACCAAAAAAAGAATTTGAGACTTTGAGACTATTCTTGAGTTATCGCGCGTACGTCAGGACGGAATAATGTGAAATGATAAAGACCCTCCAAGGAGGCTTTTAATAACGGGAAAACCTGAAGAAATATTCATTCATGAACTTGGTTATTAAAGTAAAATTCTCTGTCTAGTTGTTGTAGTCAAAACAATATCGATCAATTTCTTCAGAGAATCATCATAACGTCTCTCCGTCTTGACAACTACTAATTATCCGTCTTTTGTTCCTTGTTAAAAATATATTCTCGCAATTATTTGTATAGTTTCCCTCTATTTACAAGTCGATAGTTTACAAATGGAGAGGAATTTCAAGTTGTCTGGTTTCTTTGCTTTGTCTTGGCAAAAGTTAAGAATGCAGTCAAGGTGAGTTACGCTGGTTATTTTTATACAAAAAATTGCAATGCATGTACAACGCAAACCTAAAAGAGCTGCATTTATTTCAGGTGTAATACAAGTATAGATATTGTAAAATACAAGCACGAATGTTTAACTCTGATGTCGAATGCATGGGCGGATTTACTCTACACTTTACCGAAGCTGCTTGGAATTAAATATTTTTTTACAACATGCCATGTTTTTTATAATTTGAAGGGCACACTGAAACCAGACTTATCATGTTTAAAACACTGGCGTTATCCAAATATGAAATAAGCATACGCAACTAGGAAAGACTCCTTAAATATTGATGTTACCTACTTTTGATTCTAGAAATTTTAGATTAAATGTTCAACCTGATAACGATTGTAAACATTCAATAAAGTCCACAAAAATTATTTCAATAAGAAACTGAAGCCAACAACATTTTCGCAACAATTGTGTGTAAGCTGAGCGAATGGAGCATGCGAAATGCCAGTTTGAGCTCATTTACGAGGAAAAGCCAATTTCGTTGAAACACCCACAAATTTGGATCTTATTTTTCTTGAAAATGGAATATATTTAACTTATATGGTCCATTTGAAATAAAATAAGAGCTTGGGCTCAAAACTTTATTAAATATACACCCATTAAATGGATTTGCAAGGAAATATGGACCATATCATCTTTCATAGCAATACTGGAATACTGCTTCACGTTTTGTGTAACTGTTGTAGGCGTAGTAAACTAAGAAAAGATATATCAAGTATTATAATGTTAGACAAAACAATTCCTGAAACAAAAAGCAAAAACATTGAAGTTATTTAAGGCAAAATATAGTTTCTATGTAAAAATTAAATATACTTCGCTTTCAACCCTTCCACCCAAAAATTAAAACCTGGTGGTCGCCCGCATAAGGTTTCTTGTTTATTCGTTTCAAAGAAGACATGAATTGGGTTTACGCACGAACAGCAGTATGATTTTGGTTTAACACGTCGTATTTACGAAACATTATTCTGAATGAATCAATGAGTACAAGAATTATATTAGGCCTGTTATTTTCCCCAAAATAAATAAATTACCAAAGGCTTTTATTTGGCTTCATCTGACAAGTGGCTTATACAGCACTGAACTGTAATAGCAGTCTAAGCTCTGTATTTCTTATTATTACATACTAACTGGCAGTTT
>JAITYZ010000974.1:0-23511 GCA_027744595.1 Paronellides praefectus
TTTTGGGGAGTTAAATCCTATTTGTCCTTGTCAAGAATTGCGCTCTCATGTGAATAAACGCGTTTGCTCAAGTACAAACCCATATATACCCCAACTCTCTTATATTTTACGCTACTTGTAGCTTTGCTCGTTAAAAGGGGTCCGTCATACACAATGTACATACAAGCAAATCATTTCCTGAAAATTGAAAAACAAGCATAATTAAATATACAACATGCATTGATACAAAATGGATACTTATCAGTGTGTATGTTTCCCAAATCTTTGGAGATAAATGAGAGGTTTGCTTGTCACGGTGGTAGTTGTATATATTTTTGTTTTCATTCACTGTTGCATGACAGATTGAAAGGTGTGTATTTATTTCAAAGAAAAAAAATATTTTTAACCAAAAAAAAACTTTTACAACATAATAATAACAATAATAACATTTACACGATTAACAAAAAAACTTTTATAAAAAAAAAGTCTTTTGACTGGTAAAAAAATAAAAAATCCCTTGTGTGAATGAAATAGCATTCGATAATGTTTAAGCTGTTTTATTTTAATCTACTAAAATGATCATCATCATAAGACCGACCCTTACACAAGATTTTGGCTATTAAATACTTCGCAACTTTTCTCTTCCTTTTTATCCGTGTATTTGTTATACTGTTTCAGTTGAGTACGAATAAATGAGGCAATAGGGCTTTAGGTTGTTTTTGTTGATGGTAATGATTATTACTGCATTCCACTCCAGCAACTCCAAACAACCTTCCGCAATCAAGAGCTTCAAGGTGTTTCAAGTGTAACATGAGTTTTTTTTTCATTGAAATGAACTACTGTAACATAACTATATTGGCGCATGGTTTCTCTACAAGTCTGGGACACAAGTAGAAAGAAGAAAAAAATACGCTGGTTATTTTTGTGGCTAATTCGTTTGGATATTTTTTTTCCTGGCGTCACATGAACATCAAAACTAAAATACGCGTGTATAAAAAGGGAAGGAGATGAAACAAGTTTAAATAGAAGTGAAAAAACACATTTTTTTGTTATATACAAGCCAGTAAAAGTAGAAAAAAGGATCGTTTCACCTTGAGCTTGAATAAGTTTTGCACGAGATTACAGCAATCATCATTATCATCACCATCAAAACTGGGTTTGCGTTTTTTTACTTCAGTCCTCATTTTTCGTTCTACTGACACTCTCTCTCTCTTTTGGTTTTTTTACACATTTGAAAGAAAAATAGATGATTTTCTTTGTTGTGTGTGCTGGCCTAAATTTCTAGAAATTCAATCTGGATCAGTGAGGGCACCGGGGAAAATAAGAGAGAGAGAGAGAGAGAGAAAGTAAGGTAATAATAATAGAATTGACGAGTGAGCAAAAGGGTTACTGTATTTTTTGGGTAATAGGTTTTCTTTTCTCTACTCAGATGGGGAGCTAGTCATATTTTTTAGGGGAAAGAATTTCTCATCTATGTAAATTTCTTTATGGTGTGTGAAAGGAATATAAAATGTGGAGCAGCTATGCCATTTTTCTTTCCACTCTGATATTACAAGTTGCATGCAGCTCTTTGATGTGAATAGGTACGTATGTGTGTTATTAGTTTGGTGGTGGTAGTCATTCATTTGCATGCAAGGTTGGTAAAGGTAACTGGAAAAGAAGGAGAGAGAAAAAAATAATGGATTAGGGGAATTTCATGAGGATTTCATTAACGGGAAGGAGTGTGTGTTGAATATTATGTTGATAAATTATATCATATATACCAACCTACATAATGTATGTTGGTATGCAATGTATATATATACCGGAATACAAAGTTTTTTTAATGGAGCTCTGTGAAATATGAAGTTGGTATGCTGGCGCCGCCACCCCCACCATGATTTTGATTTGTTTTGTTTTTTTCTGACAAGGTTTGGTTGAGGTGCATTTCCGAAACTTTATTTTATTCAGAAAATAAAAAAACGCCAGGGATTTTGTTTGAATCAAGTGTACAGGAACAGGATGATTGTCATTTTTGACTGCAAGTTCATTATTGCATGAAAAATAATAATGAATTACATACATTTGCATTTTTGGAATTCTTATTTAATGGGAAATGCTTTTCGCGTGACGGGTATTTTTTTATTTTAAAGGATTTATTTTTTATACTGTAGCTTTTTAAACAAATAAAACAAATTTAGCAGAAAAACAGTAGTGACAAAAGTTTTGAATTTACAAAGCTATTCAAAAAGGTCTATAAATGATTCCTTTTTTTGTTAGAAAATACATGTTACTGTACTTATATGAAAATTTGCTATCAGTAGTAAATGAAGGGCATTTTGAAGCCTCAAAGAAAAAAATAATAGAAAGGTAGAGAGAATAGTTGAAGGGAATGGTGATGAGATGATAAATCTGGATATTGGCTTTCTTTGAGACAACTTTGTCATCAGGGAACACATAAAAGGGAAAAAGTAAAACAGATATTTACATTTATATTTATGATGATAGCATCATGCTTTGATCAAGTAAGTTCATGCGTGAGTAATGATGATATTGAGTATTGAGCATGAAAATAATTTAGGTACGTAGTACTTTTTTATTTGATGAGATGATTCTCATGAATGACACGTGTATAAGCATTATATACATACCTATAAGCGCGTGTATGTCTAAAAAGTTTATTTAAATGACTATTTTAAATGGTACTAGTTGAGAGGATTCAATCGGAATTTAATATTCTTGTTTTATTATAAAATGTACAAGCTCGTCGTGTAAAAGTAATGAAAAGGATTTCCAAGGCCATCTCATTGTAATCAATTTCACGTGTGGAAGATCGCTTTCCATAATTTTGCAAATGGAATAAAATTGTTTAAACTTTAATTAGTTTCATTTGAATGACATTGAAATTCCCTGACTTGTGTTTCGGACTTTCTCGTTTAAAATTGTGCTACTTTTCATTAGACAGTTTGTTACGTAATGCATAATGTATGTCTCCAAAAACCATGTGCAATTCTCTTTGAGTAAAAAGTCGCGGTTTTTGTTATAAAAGTTTAATTTGGCCATGAAACATTATGGTAAGCCATACAAAATAGTCAGACTACCATTGTTTTACAGACTGTTTCACAACTGCTCATTATATTTTTATTATTAATTGCTTGCTGCCAGTTTCCAAATGAATGTTGTAACAAGTTCAATCATACAATAATTTGGAAATGAGCCATTTTCTGGAAATTCTAAATAATACATGAATGCACACACACACACACTTGGAAACAAATCGAGTTTTTTTATACACGCTTTTTAAATATTGTTTTCCAGTTTTAAATGAAAATTGTTCGTGACTTGAGTTGGTTGCATGAGTGTTCATTCAAGCAGCAAAGTAGTTAGTAGCAGAATGACGGATCCTCCTCCACCTTGTCCATTTTGCCGACGCAGCACTTTACCACTGCATAAAGATTAAGATTAGAATAATAAAGCATAGCAAAATGCATATATACATAGGTACATATGTAAGTTCCCTTTGCTTTGGTTAACCACTCGAATCCCCCATCCATGCAACAATCAAACGAAATTAGTTTCGTTTAGGCAACTCTCAGTGCAGTGCAGTGGAGTCTTCCGTTCCCGTTTTGTAGGTGATTATTACAAAACCACAAAGCACACACACACACAAAAAAAACTGCATGAATGACAGGAAGCCTAAAGGCGGTTCTCTCACGTCCACCACTTCACTTGTTCATGCAATCGCAAAAAAAATATTTCCATATAAATAAAAAAAGAGGAGAAATACATGAAAGAATTTAATCAGAGGAAAAATCAGCGGCAAAAGTTTACAAAAGTTTGTCATACATCATCATGCGACTTGTGATGATTATGATAATGATGATGATGAAAGATATCATCATCAACCAAGATTACACTGTTGAGTTTACTTTTGCACATTTTTTTACACTCTTTTGTGACTGTAACCATCTTCATACCACTTGCTCGTTTCCCTTCGTCCAAAAAAGTCCTCATTAATCTAATCGGCATCATTACCAACAAGAAAAGTTTTTTTTTTGCGAATCATCCCCTTTCTCTCCCGCTATTCATCTTGTTCTTTTCTCAACTCAAAAACTTTCTTCTTTTTACCAACTTGTTAGTTGGAAGGAAGCAGTAAAAAAAGAGAGCTGAAAGAACATTGGAAATCATTGGAATAATATGCAAGTGTGTAGTAACATGATGTGATTCTCACAATTTCTTCAGCTTTATCTTTCCTTTCAATGTCAGTCAAAAGACATATATATCAAATCATTTCGTGGTTGTCTCTGTCCCAGATAAAAAAGTTGGTGCAAGAAAAAAAAAGAGGATTTTCATTTCTCATTATTACTTCTATTTCAAACATCACACAAAAAAATCTAGAATATATCATCATGATCATAAGACACGAGATGAAATGCAAAGTGAAAGGTGGATATAAAGCAAAAGTGAAAGAAAAAAAATAATGAAAGATGGCATTCGTTACTCAAAGGAAAGACGATGTGAGTAAATACTTGTCGCAGTTGTTACACTGTTTATTATGATGATATTCCCTTTCCCTTTATATCTACAGCACCAAACCCTGAATTCATCCCTAAAAAATTCCAGAAACTTGAAAAATGATTCCCTTCGCATATTTATGAAACGCTGAAGAAGATGATGATTATATTTATTATAAAGTAGGCATTTTCACAGAGAGTTTTGCTGCTTAGTCCAGCAAAAATTTACTTGCTGCTGGCAAATATATTCAGAGCAGCAGCGTTTACCCGTCAAATTTCCTTCTCTCTTTCACTTGTGCACACTTTACGATCATGCTGTCTACAGTCTATATACCGTATATACTTTGTGTGTTGCTTTTTTTCCTGTTAAAAATGTCGAGACTTTTAATAGTGCTGCCACATTTTATATATATATTTTTATTACACCAATGAGTTGGCAGTAAAGGGAAATATATTTCTTTTTTGCTCGTGTGTAAACGTAAGCAAAACTTTGTAACAGGGTTTGAATTTAAAAAAAACATAACTAGATTTCATTTGAGTGCGTCAGTAACTGACTGATCGCAAGATATATATTTTTTTATCGTTTAACATAAAAATATATATACAACATTATTATCGTAGAGCTTTAGCCGTCATTTTTATGACGGGATACGTTATGGGTGGATGAATGACCCGATTTTTTTCTGTCATAGACTTGTGCGTACGTGTACATATTATTATTATTATTTAGGAATCTGACTTCCAAAAAGCTATCTTAAGAGACTGGCTTGACATACTTTTTAAATAAGATATTATGTTCCAGATTATTGAACATGTACCGCTGTTGAAGAATTTGAATTGAATATAGACTTGTCGAGCTTGGCTTGTGTATTATATTTTTCATGGTATTTTTTTGTTGTTATACTCCATCAAGCATTAAAGCTTGAATCCTTTTTGATATATTAAAAAATACCGCATTTGCTTTATCCGTGAACTTGAAAAAATCCCGGGCTGTTGTACTACTCGTATGTAATATGTATGCCAATCCACTCACTTCAATATAGTAACATGTAAGTATGTCTTACACTTGGATGGAGTTTGTAGAATGTACTACAAACACAAATAGAACAACATTTTTAAGATGAAACTGGAACGCAGTAGCAGCCTAAGCTGCGTAGGCCGCTTGGGCAGACGAGGCGATATGAGTATATTACAAATTTTTTTTTCGAAAAAATAGTATCATAAATAAGCGTAGTACACATAACGTATTTTTAACAATTGGGTAAAACTAGAGCAGCCGTTCACCAATGTGTTTGTGCATATTTTTTTAGACGTATGTATTTCATGTTTTTCTTTCTTGTTTTTTATTTCGCAAAATGCTCGTCTGAGTATTAAAAAAATTAGGCTAACACTGAGAAGGTATTAAAAGGTACATGCTATGTTTATAGTTATAATATTCATATTTCCTTTCATAATTTATATCTTTTTATTTTTTTCTTTACTTTCCTCATTGCATTGTAAGTGGACTTGTGTAAAAGAGAGAGAGAGAGAAGACGCCGTGTAAATCCACTAGAGTTAACATCATCTCATACAAGATGTATGCACTTGCTAAATATTTCATTATCATAATAACATAATGTACTGGGAATGCCCCGTCATCTATGTTGCTCCTTTTTATTTGTGTTTTTTTTTCATGCTCTGTTATGGAAAACCTCACTATATACTGAAGTGAAAGCAAAAATTTCCTGTAGAATCATACTATACCATTGTACATAATATATAAAGCTGTTTTACTGAATCAGCAGAAGCACAGAGGAAAAATGACTGCATTTTATACAGACCGTTTTGCAATAGAACATCTTCTACAGTGGTAGTTTTGCTTTAAAAGAAGAAAAAAAGAAAGTCGAAAATCAGGAAATAGCAGGCGACATGGGTAGGTTTTTTTTCTTCTCCTTTTCGGCATTACTTTCACCACTCCCATTGCCACTACCACACCATCGCCACCACACACACGTACTTGGGGATGTACCAGTTGTAATATAGGTAGGAAGAAAGAGGGAAAGAGGAAGGAAGGAATTTAAAAAAAGAAAGCCAAAAAAGTAATGCAAGGCAGGCTGAGAAGAAGAAAAACGAGTAGGAATGCTGTGTGGAAAACGTGTGTCTTGACTGCAAAATTAGTGTGGAAAACAATAGGCAGACAAGAGTACTACACAAGACAAGAAAGAGAGATAGAGTGGAGCTACTAGAAACAAGGCAAAGAGACACATTGGTAGGTAGAGCATGGGTATATATTATGTAGGCATGTATACCTACTCAAATATATTAGCAAAACTTTTATATGCATTTAGTATTCTCTTGTCGTTCCTTTATATACCCATCGGTATATATTTTTATTAAATTATTATGCATTACGCAACAACGCAACTAGTCAGACAGAGTGAATGCTTTTGTGTTACTATACTCCCACTACTGTTGATAAAAGGCAAATCTCTAAATGGATGAACGTTTCTCTTGTACATTGTCGAGGTTGCAAAATCAACTAAAGTAGAAACAAGTTTTAAAAAAGGAGACAAAAGAAATTAGAGGAAATTGTAGATGACTACTACAACACAACGACAACATTAGAGAGGAAGTTGTCCACTCGTGTTTCTCAGATCTAAACAAGAAACATTCCCAAAGTTCACTACACACTACACTAAATACATACTGCACACACAAGAAGCAATAGGGAACCTTCGTTATTGTTGTTGTGTAAAATGATTTTATTTTGCTTTTTTCAGGGTTTTCTTGCGTGTGTATATGAGGGTGAGCACATTCCATATTATTACAGAAAATATATATGCTACGCATACCAATATATAAATACCTAACTTAAAATGAATATATCCATCCCCTCATCTATCTCTGTTCCAATCTGTGATCATGATCGTCATACATAACATCCATTATAACAACGACAACATTAGAGAGGAAGTTGTCCACTCGTGTTTCTCAGATCTAAACAAGAAACATTCCCAAAGTTCACTACACAGTACACTAAATACATACTGCACACAAAAGAAGCAATAGGGAATCTTCGTTATTGTTGTTGTGTAAAATGATTTTATTTTGCTTTTTTCAGGGTTTTCTTGCGTGTGTGTGTGTTTGTGAGCACATTCCATATTATTACAGCAAATATATAAGTTACGCATACCAATATATAAATACCTAACTTAAAATGAATATATCCATCCCCTCATCTATCTCTGTTCCAATCTGTGATCATGATCGTCATACATAACATCCATTATAAATGCCTATTATGTGCCAGTGCCACCATATATCTGTCTACTTTATCACTTGGGATATCATATCATCATATAAGGCCTCTTGCACACCAAGTCGTGTCTTTTTCGTGTTGTTAAGGTTCACTGGTGAATGAAACGCCATTTTTTACAACACGAGGGCGAAGAAGCATTAGCATTATAAGATGGCGTCATTCTATGTCGCTTCTTGGTGCTGGTATATATGATGGTATATATTATGGTGGTGGTATATTATTATGATGACATGGTATTTTTGGCAGTACATTTTGTGTGTATGTATCTATGTGTGTGCTTGCTTGCTGGATTGCATGCATGCATGAATACGTGAAGGAGTAACTTCACATCTTCATCATGAACATCTACAACTACATCATAATCATCACAAAAAATGTTAAAGCTAGTAGACAAGATTATACATTACTTTCTCTCTCTCTCTCTCTCTCTCTCTATGGCTCACTTTCACTTTCTTTCTTTTTCACTCCAATCTAGATTCTATTTGTAATTCTAAAAACGAATTCCTTATTTCCTCATATAAATATATTGTTCATATAATTTTCTTTTGTGGTTGTTGTAGTTTATATACTGCGTATAAAACCAGTCAGTTGTGACGAGTCAGCAAAATTTTCTCTGCTTCTATTCTTTTACTAAGTCGCCGTCGTGTTTCACTGTCTCTATCTTGCTTTCAAGCAGATAGGCAACACAAGTTTTGTCAAATTCTTCCTTTCTGCCTATATCTCTCGTCGTGAAAGGGGTAAAAAAAGAGAGCAAATATAGACTGGAGAGCAAGAGCAGCATCATCACTTTTTAAAACTCAATTTAGAGGTCTAGTGAATCTAGTTAAGTTAATGTAATGTGTGTAAGACGAATATGACTAAAACTATACTACAGTGCGAATGTGATCATGTTCATGTTGTTGATGATGATGGCGTGAAAAAAAGTCGTGTTGTGTCAGGTGCTTTCTCTCTCTCTCGCTACTCGCATATCATTCATATTATATTAAGTTATACTAGTATACATACAACATAGTATATATAGCCATCTTAAAAGATTCGCCAGTCAACATAAATAAAAAACTAAAAGCATCTTTTCAGTAATCCTACTTATAAATATTGCTTTTCTATCATCTTGCTATCTATACCATTATTATTGGATTGAAAGTTTGCTTCATTCAAAAAGAGACGTTCGCTTTTTGGGGAATTTTCTTGTGCTACTTATTGCTTGTATGCATATTTTATGCCGATCAGAAAAGGCAAAAAAGGTTAAATGAAGTTTGATTTAAAAGTCACCTTTTTATTTTTCTTTATTTTTCGCAAAAGGGCTCACCTTTTATCGTGCAACATATAGTTAAATACGACAAAAAAATTTAGATTTGGCTGTTGTCAATTAAAAAAATATAAAGACAGTCTATGATAGAAATGGGTGAGCAAAAGTAGAGCACATGTTTTTGTTTTGTAGATATTTCTCCGTAGATATTGAGCCGTTTTATTTTACTCCGTTGCGTTGTGTCCCTTTTCTTCATTTTTTTATTACTTATTAACGCACCACTGCTGCCGCCAAAAACTGAAAATGGAAAGGAAATGCCTGTTGAAGAGCGTGTTCACAAGGAAAAGAGCAATTATTATTCATTCATTCATTTGATACATTTCAGCTATATGTTCTGTTCTGCTGTGTGTTGTTCAGTTTTTAAAGCGTTTTCGTTGAGTGGAGTGAGAACCACTTGTTCCCACCCAAAACAACACACTCACTTCCAGTAGTCCATGTGAAAGCTCTTTTATTCTTTTCTTCGGCGCTACCACCCTTGGTCTATAAAGTGTAGAGAAAAAACATGCTTTTTGCTTTTTACGCGATGTATACTGTTGCTATATATATGGCACATTATGAAGGAAAATCTTACATACAATTTGAATTAGAACAGGTTAAATTATTTAATGCAAAGTGGAAATGGAAATGGAAGACAAACTCAACCAAAACCTGGCAGTGAAAAGTTTAGTTTACACGAATGACACAATATATACTTGTGAGAATTTGAAACAGTGTCGTTATACATTATACGTTACACATTTATGACGTGGTCATTGAGAACCACGAAAAAATATACAGTAAAACGAACAGTGGCACATGTGTTGAATTGAAGCGGGAAGAGATTTTCATTTAAAATTCTGCGTTTAAAATACCAACACATTTTCAGCTCATCTTCTGCGTACATCATTTTTTTACACAACACAAAACTGCTTGACAAAAACAGACAAGTCAAATTAAACAGCAATTTTCCTCTCTCCCTCTTCCTTTCTTCTTGTTTCAAATTTATTTCTCCTGTTTCATTTCCATTCATTTGCGTAGGAGTGGAATGGAATGTAATGGACTATTGTTGCGCAGTGATTACTATCATCATCGTCGCTAGTGCTCATCATAATATGTGAATTGAATGTGAAGATGATGATGATGATGCCTCGTCGTGAGAAGGGAATCAGCTTTACATAATGAATACAAAAGGAAAAAAAACTAGTTTAGAATTTAGACTGCTAGATATATGCATGTAGTTCAGTAGTGTCAAAAGGAAAAGAGAGTGCTTTTCTCTGCCATTCCTCATTTGTCGTGTAAGAAAGTGAAACAAGAGACGGACTCTTTCTCTTCTTTTTGTTCTCCCCCTCCCTCTCTCCCTCTTCAATTTATCTACCCATATATATTGTACGTACTTCTCAGTTTTCTGTCTGGAATGTTTCATTTTCAATAATATAAGAGTAGCAGAGTGAATGATAATATACAATGAGTAAAATAATGTATGTACATGAATTTCGTACACACATTTGGTAACATGTAACTAAAAGCATTACTCTTCATTTCAGGTAGGTGAAAATGTCAAAAAGTCAAATAAGTACAATTACAAATTACTCCTTTTACACATAATCTCTTTGAAAGTAAATAGAAAGTAAATAGATTTCCATTTTAATGTCAGCGGCATAGGTATAAATACCAACATGCCTAAGATGTGATGTACTATTATTATATTATTTCCCTTTTTCTTTTATGTAATTTCACTTTATCTCTGGAGAAACTCATTTTCGCATTGTTGGTTTGGGTTTTATTGTTCATGCATGATGATAAGTATATTCTTTGAAGAAAATGAGGTGAGTGGGTGGATTCCTCTTTCTTTCGATGTATTTTCCCCTTTCTTCAGATTTCAGATTGTATTGCACTAAGCACACCACCCTTTACACTTTACATGTCGTGTCACTTTACCAAACCACATCACACACCTTGTTTCCCGGATGTAGTACAAGACGTGATTGACGTAAATGGGAAAAAGCGAGTCAGAAAGAATAATGTGGTGTAATGAGAAGGAGAGTAATTACTTTTAGATTTTCTTCAAAAACAGTAGGCACATTGTTTTGTGGAGGAGGAGGAGGAAGTTGAGAATATGTTATGTAGGTAGTTAACTCACCTCTATCTCACCTTTACATTTTATGGGAGTGCAATGATCTTTTGAATGAAAATGGAAATAGGAGTGTATCTAGAAAAAGGAACCATATTTCAACATTTCACAATCTGTTTCGTGTTTCCAAATGTCCCAAATTGATGTCGGTCGTGGGTGACGATGGTGTATCGTATTTATTTCTTTTACATTTACTTTCGTAAAAAAGTATGTGAGTATGAAGGATATTTTTTTCTTTCGCCTGATTAGGTATTCAGTTTTAATGCAATTTTGACTTTTGCTGTTGTACTGTGCAGCACAATATGGCCTGATATGAACGTATGTAGGGTGAAGAACATTATTCAGGACCCTATGTATAAATAAGCCTTTATTCCTTAGCCAAGGATTACACATATTGCTGATCTTTTTTTCCTTCTTCCCTGCAATCGCTCCGGAAATCTTGTACATTGTATGCTTCCTGAATCCGGACTCCGGTCTAGAAAAAAAGTTGCGGAAGGAGGTAAAGAGGAGAGGTGGCCCTTTTCTTCAACAACATACCAAATACTATACATTTTATTAGGTGGATATGTATGTACATATCCTTAGATACAAAAACATGGAAGAAAGGACGAAGGAAATATATTACATTCTGTTCTTTTTCTGCTTCTTCTTTTCCTCCTCCTAGTATTGCTGTTATGTCGTCGTTGGTCCTTTGAAAGAAAAGGATTTCCGTCCACGGGAAAGCAGTAAAGATGTCAGAAGGTATTAGGCTTCAACTTTTTCGGGAATGATGAATGCAAGAATAGGGCCATATATGGAAAGAAAAGAATACATACCGCCGCCACTCTTTTTATATTGTAAGAAATACAGCTTACCATGCAAAAATCTTCCTTTCTTCTGCAACAACTTGGAACTGCACAAAGCTTTATAGAAAAAAAGGACCGGAATATTCGCCACACCAGCTATTTTCCCTACAATATATCTTGTATAAATCTACATAAACCTCAAAAAATGATATATCGTATGCAAAAAAATATACATAATAAACTATGATAATATATGATATTGTCTATCCTTCTTTTGTGAAAAATTTTCAAACGTGTACGTATTCCGAAAACAGCAGCAGTGGTAGTTGTATAGACAAAAAGAAGAAAAGTTGACGAGCGCTCCTATATTATTATTATTACTATGTTTAGAAACGTGTCCTATGATAGAAGACACGCGTTTATCTTTTGTGTCTTTTGAATATTTGGTAGGAGGATATATGTACCTATGGCTTGGTATTATAATGGCATGCCTCCTTCATTGCTAGGATAATCAATAGCACGATTCTTTCTATACAGAAAATACCTTTTTAATGCCTTTTCACTACGCACATTCCACATACACACATTATTCAACATTGCAAAAGGCATTTGGAAAAAAATAGTCTTGGGTACTTTTACAAGCAGTCTCCTTGTCTGCTGGAAAAGAAAACACATTCCTCTGCTACTTTTTTTTCTCTCGACAGCATATATAGTAGCCAGCTTTTTTAAAACTTCTATCATGTAAATTTCTCCTTTGTGTGCTGTATTCGGTATTTGCATTGCATCCTTGTGTGCGTGTGATGCTGACTGAGAGACAGTGATGCCTGATGTAAAAGAGAGAAAAATGTTATGATGATCATGCTGATGGGATGTGATATGAAATCAAAAAAGCTAAACTGTGTGAGCGTCATCATCATCATCATCATTTTTTATGAAAAAATCAAAGAAAAATTCAAAAGAAAGGTTGTTGACTGCGGAGGGAAAAAAGTGTGCAAGCTAAATAACTGTTTATATGTAATGTAACGTGTAACTGTTGTACTTTGTGGCAACGTTCTATGTATTATGTATTTTATGCTATCGAATTGCTCTGAAAAAGAATACATAATAAAATTCGATGGTATGTCATGCCTATAAAGGGATGTGTACACGTACCTATACTTACCTACATACTTTTATACAAAGGTACACAACAAGGGGAGATGTTGTTGGTGTTACGGCGTTGATCATGATCGTGATATTATGATGATGATTATGGGCTTGTTGTGAGCGCACTTTGAGTATCATTTGTTTTACATTTTTTTTGTATTGTACATTTGTATTCTGGAATTTTACTCCAGACAAATAAAGCCCAGTTCCGCTTTTAAAAGTCAAAGTTAAAAAAGAAAAAAAGAGTATAGTGGTGCTGGTGGCGGTGGCATCCTCGTTGTAAAATGTGGTTGGAAAAAATGTGTTTTGCAAATGTCCCGTCTCATGTTTCATGAATTGTATCGTTTTAAACGAATCATTTTTTATGTATGTTGTGTTGTATATATTTTTGTGTGCTTTTTGTTGTTTGAATTTATCTACTTTGTAGGTTTTTTGGATGGTGGTGGATTGTGTTGTGTGCATGTCATTTTGTTGTACGTGTTTTGTTTCAAAAACATAGACAAAAACTCACAAATAATACAAAACCCTTTTACTCCCATTTTATCTCTTTGTTTTTTTATTGAACGTTTAAGGTTACAAAACAGAAAAAAACAAAAAACATTTTTTGTGCTGCATTCAACACTCGACCATTGTTTTCCCCTTTTTCTGTGTGCAGATATTTGTATATGTGTGTAGGCCGGGTTGACTGACATTTTTATGGTCATGTTTGCTGCCCCTATTTGTTGGCAAATGGTCGTGTAATTTGCCATTTAGTTGGTAGTTTTTTAATAATTAAAAAAGGCCATTCGATTTTTTTCTGCTTTGTCTGGCAATGTTTTACATGCCATATACGAGTGCTAGGCTGCTATTACGTACCTAAGTATCAATTTGATGATAACATCATCCTCATTTGCCAAACTTTTTTTTTTGCTGTTGCTGTTCTAAAAGTTTATCGCTAACTTGTTTTGAATTCACACTGAGGATGAAAACAAAGGTCTACTGCTCCAATTTCGTTCAACTTTCTATCATACCAAATACAACTCTACATGTTTCGTTTGAGTAGTTTATTTCTATACTGATATACACAGAAGAATTGAACGAAATGAAAATACGGTTGTTGGTAAAGTTTACCAAGAGGAGGATGCATGCATATAGGATGAAGGAAATTCCTTTGGGAGGAAAAGTAGGTAAGTGGTGAAGTGAAAGGGAGAAAATGAAGGAAATTGGGTATTCGTCCAAGCAAGCTGCCCATGTCATGATGCTATATATATCTGTATATATATATCTGTTGTATATGATATTATATTTATATCCGTACTACCATCAAACAGACAAGGGAAATGCCGCAAAAAAAAGAAGTTGCGATTTGATTTGCTGTTGTGCAACGCTACTTTCACTTTGGTATATCTGTCTGTCTGCATAAGAGTACAGAGTACACTAATACTACTACAAAATACTTTATCGGTTCCAATTTTCTCCAATGTTATTTCCTCGTTTCTCCGTGTAATCCTCCTCCTCTTCTGTGCTGCGTTTTTGGTGCGGTGGTGGTGTATTGGTGATGTTGGGCATATCATTATCAACAAAACTTTAGTCATTGACCTGTCATGTAATTCAGAGAAACTTAAGATTGATCATGTGTGTAGCGAACCTGAAGGCTAAAGGGAGCAGACCAGAGGGAACTAAACTACTGCTAGCTAAGTATATAGTTGTTATAATAGTTGTAGTAGAATAGTATACATATAGTCGTATATATAACCATCATTTGCCAATAAAGCCACAAGACTCATATCATCATAGCATATAAACTGCCTACTAAATCCTAAAATGGCAAACTTGAAGGTTTTTTTTCTCAACAGAAAATAAAACGTTCAAAACTTTTCTCCCTTTCTTTTTTTACAAAAAAAAAATAAATTTGCTGGTAAACCTGTTCTAGTTCTGTTGAAGAATTAGTAAAGCTATTACAGAACTAGAAAACTTTTGGCAATTTCTTGATTCATATGTTTACTTTATTGGTGGAGAAAGCTACTTTTCACAGCTGAAAATATAGTTTGTCCATTTGAATTCTTCCGTTTCCTTCCTTTTGGCCACCACTTATTTTCATCACTTTTAGGTATATGTATAGTAGTATGAATGTTACGACCGCCTTCATGTTAACCCGCTGACCTATTCTCGAATAGAATTTTCCTTCCGTCATGATAGCAAATTTACAGTGTTCCAAGTTGTTAACTCGTCATGTTTCTTGTACCAAAATGCATCAGATTTACAGTTATCTGGGAAAAAAATTGCTTATTATGCCGACAATGAAATTGCATTTTTGGACCATTTGCATCTACCTACAAGAAGTATGGGCTGATATTTTCTGTTTGGGTTAATAATAGCATACATCGGATATTTGTTTATTTGCAGAATACGGAAATGAATTCAATTAATATTGCAAATCACCTACCACCGTTGGGTTTTCAACTCAAACGCGTCATAGTAAAAGGGAATTTTCTCCTTTGCCCCCATGTCCAACGATATTACTTCCTTCTTCCTTTTAAACAAAAACCATGTCTGTAACCTTTTTCCGGAAAAAGATTGTAAAATATTACTAGCTTATTTTTTTGCGAACGAAGTTTTGCATATCAGTTTACATGTGTAACAATCCAATAAACATACTTGGAAAGAAAAAGTGTGCTTTTAGGGCAACAGTAGCACAGGAGTAGCAAAAAGCAGCCAAGAGTCATGTCCACTTGTGTAGAGTCAGAGTGTGGAGGAATTTTTATTTATAGCGTGTTCGTTTAAACGGTCAGGAACATAATTTTCGACATATATAGTCATGCAAACAAATTATGTCTTACAAAAAAAATACTACGCCGATTTTGTGGTCCTTCCTCTTTTTTTAAGTCCAGCTATTTTTTTCTCTATATATGCTGGATAGAGAGAAAATAGAGATGTGAGGCAAAGATAACAAAAAAAAAGAAAAATTTTCTCCTTCATGCTTATAAATGTACTTCTCAATTTGGAATATTTTCCTAATAATAATATAATACTTACATAAACTTTGCTTGTTCTGGTTACTACTCTACTAAACCTGTCTAGATTTTCTCTAGATTACGATGTCTTGCTATTTATGTATGAACAAAATGAACATTAAAAGAGCTCCAAGCAAATTTATAATTAATTCTTGTGCATTTTTTCCCCTTCATCCTCTCTCTTTCTCCCGTCTTGTACTTTTATTGCTGGTGGACATGAGAAGATACAATAAAATGGTCATAAGCTTATTCAGCTACTACTGCTTACTGCTTCTAAAATACTACAACTTGTTGTTTTTCTTTGGTTTTAATATGCTATATGTTGTTATATGAGCTGAGCAGGAAATCTAGTTTGCTACCAGTGGCATATATACATATCACATATCATGATATATTATGTACCTATATACCTTCATAGAGCGAAAATGGTCTTTTGTGTCGTAATTCTTCTTTTCATTTCCAGAGAGTTTCTTTTCTTACAATTATACACAATCCTTCTTTACTTTGTATTTAATGCTACGTATATAATACACATTACATGTAAAAGTAATAGAAGGCTGTTGAATAGCAAAGAGTCCTCAACAGCGTAAAACTCTTTAACTAATAAAGTCCATGTTAATATTATAATTCTTGTACTTTTCGTTATCTCATTCCTTAGAAATGATTTATTCCGAGAAATTTCTCAAGGACGCTTTTGGGCACAATATATCTTTTCCTACATTACTATATGTGTGTGCGTATTTTGCATACGATATTACACAGATAATGTCATATAAATTTCAATATGAATGGGTTAATATTGTTAAATTACAAACAAATTACTTTTTTCTTGCTGAATCTTGTTCTTTACAAGATGCACTACATTTTAAAGGTATTTTTGGTCCATAAATATATTTTATATCAAACTTGCATAATAAATTAATGTAATTTGTTGTATTAAAATATTTTTTTATCTTTGCTTAAAAATTCATGTACTTAAAAAAAATTCTTTAGTAGTTGATTTGAAGGAGGAGTTTTTTTTAAAGAGAACAGGGCTGAAAATGAATGAGAGCAACTTTCTCTTTACTGCTCTTTTCCTTCCTTATTTCTGAATGAATACACATGCCAAATTCAATGAATGCATCTTTCCTGAATTATAACAACAGCTGGTGCTCCACTATCCTCTATTTCCCATTTCACTTCAAGGATCTTTATTCAAAAAGTACAATATTTTTAGGTCAGCAGGCCTTTTCCTGGGGAAATCAGTATAAAAATGTATGTCCCCTTCCTTATATATATTATTACAAATACAAACAGATACATGAGTGGAGGGAGTATTCCCGCTTTCCTCCGCCAAAACCGGATAAATAGTATGCTCATATTATAACCTCTACAACAACTCAACAACGTTCTCCTTTGTATTTTGTGGAGAAGAGGAAGAGCATGGAAAAGTTTTTCCAAAGGTTTTGCATCTTCCTTCTCACCAAAAATTCTTCACATCCTTCTTCTTCCTCTTATATTTTGTGAATGTTTTACAATGAGAGAATGAAAAAATGTGTTGTTTATTGTTGCAGTTGTTGTTGCTGACTTTGTGTTTTTTTAAAGCTACAAAATTTCCTCCTTTTATGTCGCCGGTTGGACTACAAAAATCCCTAGACTCAAAATTGCATCCCTTTTCCCGCAGGCTTGAGAGAATAAACTGCAAGCAATGCTTACTAAAGTTAGGAATAGTAAAAGAATGGAATGAATGATGATGATGACAATGATAAGGATGATGGTGGTGTGTAGAGAAAGGGCATCCATTGATCATATTTGCAAAAAAAAAACAAAATTTTTATTCTGGACAGCGTGGATGTATATTTTAAGTGGAGTTCTCGCATGGTAGCGAAATTGGTATAATATCGATTACTGGCATGCCTTGTCTCCTCAAGTTACTTTTTGGAGAGCTTTCTCTAAAACGTAATGCACTTGTCCATTTACAACAAACTCTAGGTTTTTTTGGCTCTACTTTTATTTTTTCTTCAAAAGCGTCAGAGATTATAATGGGATGTTGCTTTGTTGCCCATCATATCATTAGAAATACAACCAAAATATTATAATAATATATCATCTTGTGTGGCATTACTAATGGTGGCCACACTAACACCAATTTTATTTTTATATCATGATTACGATGGGTTTTCCCATTTCCATTTTCTGAAGTGGATTCCGATTTCGATGCTGGTAGCGATTTTAAAATTGCATGTGTATTTTAAGTAGATGATAAAGGGTTATGACTTCCGTGATAGCTAAAAGCTTTCCTGATGGAAAAATTGGTATTTTGGGAGGGGGGAAAGGGGAATTTAAAATGGAAGTAGGGATATGTAGCAGTATTTATCTCTGTAAACTTTTGTAATTCAACGTTATTTTTAGAAGGAAAATTTTCAATTTTGTCATTTGGTTTTTGGCTTGTGATTATTATAGGTTTCGTGGATTCGGAAGGAGGACTCACATATAGTCACAGTTGACCGATATACATTTATCGCGGACGACAGGTTCCAAGTGATGGCAGGTTAGTTAATCCATCGTTTATTGATCGTAATTAAACTAACTTAACATATATGGTTCTTAATGTCACATTCTTGATTCCGGAATAATCTTTCTTTCACTTAGCTCCTCCAGGAGATTCATGGATGTTACAAATCAAATACGTTCAACCAAGAGACGCCGGAATCTACGAGTGCCAAATCAGTACAGAAGCCGAAAATGGCGCACCGAATCCGCCTCAATGTTCTCGTCCCAAAAATTCGGTATATAAAGTTTTCTCTTTTCCTGCATAAATTTTGCATGCATGAGCGATCGCACAACAATATTCCAATATTGTACTCTCTATATGCAATAATATACTTGAATATTATTGTGAAAAAAATGATTGATTTTTTGTTGTGCTTTATATTTTAGTATGGATACCACTGAGGAGAACATGTTTGTCTGGGAAGGGAGCCAAGTTCAGCTTCGGTGTGTGGTGATGAACACACTCGCGGATAATGTGGGTAAAGTGATTTGGCTGCGGAATGGGAAAATCCTCAACAAATTTGACCTGACTACATCGTCAACCACGCTTTCCTTCCAGGTTCATTACTGCCATAAAAACATTAATGCATACATACTACTATTCAGTTATAGAGTTTGAATTGAGTTCTGATTACATTTTCGCATGTGATGATGATATTCAACATAGTATGTTTATACTTTTTTTGTTATTTCTCTACTTGGCAGGCAAAACTGGATGGTACAAAACTCACTGAAACTTTGACTTTCGTCAGCGTCCAAAAAGTCGATGCAAGTAATTATACCTGCTCATTAGAGAACGTTGGCTCTTCGAGCGTTACCCTCCATGTCCTAAGTGGTACGGCACGATACATACAAAACATACATATTATTATGAAATCGTTTTCACAACCTACTTTTTTCCGGTTTATGTATGTAAACTTAATTTTCTTATTGCCATATTTTACCTATTTCCAGGTGAAAACCCAGCAGCCATGCATCACGGCAGAGGCATCACAACAACAACGAGTTCTCACGCAGCCAGTGTCAATAACTTTCATTATCAATTCAACTACTTCCCTTGCAGTAGGAATGCAAACTCACTAATTATAAACTTCCTGGTGGTCGCACTAATTCAGTCGATATTCCGCTTATGTCAGAGATGAGTAGTTTAAATTAGCAAATCAACTTGAATTTATACATGCAAGTCATCAAGAAGGAAGAAGAGTGATATAATCAAAGTACTATAATATATATACGATCTACAATGAATACGTTTAAGTTTCCATACATAGATGTTATACAATAAATAAATAAAATATAATACACTTCTATAATAATATAATATATTATTGCTAATAGGATAATGAATTATAAATGTCAATTATCATAATTGGAAAGCGTCTTCGGTGTCCGTATGAATGAATCGATTAAACTCTTTAGTTTTTTTCTATATGCAGAAAAAGTATGACTCGTGTAAAATACTATGTACTAATCTGCTGAACTGTTTAAAGAGGATAATTTTGACTACTAAAATTACTCATATGTATATTACCACAAAGTGGTTTGGTATAAAATAAGGATGTATGTACATGTCCGTGTAAATATTAATTAGGTATGTTAGCATAATAATAATAATAAATGAATGTAAACTTATGAAGGTACCGAGATACAAAGTATTTGTTGTATACATTCAAACAAAGAATGCATATTTATTATTATCACCATTACATATAATTAAAAATTTAACTACAAAAACAGTGCTGTATATTGTCAACATTATTATAATAAATAAAATATTACCATGTATTAAAAACAAGTGTGTAATGTCTATCTTTTCTGCTTATCTTACTACAAAAAGTATTTATTTTTGCTATTGCTGTGTGACTGTGTGACATTGATTGGTTGGACATGTGTTGCACTCTTCAACAATCATTATTATTATTATTATTAGCATGAAGCTATCAAGGAATCACATTTTTAGTCAGATCATAAACTCAGAGAAATGTAAATGCGTCTTTATATAGTAAACACGGTAAAACTGAGTTGGTTGGAGCAGTACTTATTTGTGACTAGATACAATTGCGTTGCATACAATTTAACAAATCAGGTCCCTGTGTTGTTTTCATTTCTAACCTTGAATTCGAACGTGAATGAGGAGAGAACCCCGCGTTCCGTGTGAATTGGAGTTTGATACGCCCTGTCCTTTTACTTCAATCATTCTACCTGCCCATGTTCCTGCTGGTATCTGAAAAGAAATACATAAACGCATAACAACATTTGCTGAAAATTAAAACAAAAAAGTCACTCATTCCCACATTTAATTTTTTTTTAAACATCTATAAAGCGTACATGTACGTCAATTTCCCCGTCCAATGTTTTTACTTTTTTGATAACTCCCGCTATTGCCTCTTGAGAGGTTATCATCGTTTCAGTGTGAACGTCGACTCCAGAATGCTTAAATTTTTCAGATTTTTTAATTAATACACGGATTTTGGCTGTTCCTCCGGGAACTTTTACTTCAAGCCTTTCCTGATGTTTGACACCTACATTCCATAAAAAACACAATATTATGATGAACAGTGATACAGCTATTTAAAGATACACGAGTAACAAAAATATATTTATATGCGAATGTACCAGATGGTATCTTAATTTTCACAGGTTTTTTTGTAATCGAGTTTCCACTTCCCCTACAATCCAGACAAACTTTCGAGCTTTGAACATGACCGGTTCCAAAACATAGGAAACAAGGGCCGACAATAGTACTACTACCTGTGAATTGATAAATCATTCTTATTATTACATTATTACAGATGCTGCTGGTAGGTTAAAAATATATAAAAGTCAAATGTATTTACTGCTGGAAACTTTCCCACTTCCGTGGCACACTGTACACGATTCCATGCCATATGGGTTTCTGCCTTGCCCACCGCAACTTCTACATGGCTCGGAAACCTTATACATGATTTGCTTTTCAGTTCCCGCTGCAGCTTCCTCAAACGTTAAAACAACCTGGTTTTGGAAAGAATAGGACAAAATATAAACTGCTTAAATGGCTGAGAACACTAATCAGGCTATTTTTACGAAATAATTGTTCATACATCACCGGCTATTTTGTCAGATTCATTCACATACTGAGGATTGTCCTTCATCATAGAGGAGAAAGCATTGTTCATCATTCCGAAAAAGTCAAATGTTTTATGGAAGCGTCTAGTTCCTGTTCTGGATTCCCTTTTTGAGCCATCATCATACGTAAATTCGTAACGCCATTGATAGTCATAAGCCCTATTGTTGAATGGATTATCTTGATAGCGGACATTTCTCCTAGTGCCGCTGCTGGAACTAGCTCTGCTGAATGAAGTGTCCTGATATCCTCCTCCAAACCCACGATCATACTGTTTCCTTTTACCTTCGTCACCTAAAGTCTTTGTAATAAACAGGTATTTTTAGTTATGTTTAGATTAAATTAAAAAATTAAATTAAGGATTTTTTTAAAGGTTTTTTATTTGATACCTCATAAGCCTCCTGTACTTCCTGAAATTTCACCTGAGCTTGGTGTGCCATGTATGAAACCGAAGACGTCGATATTAATCTGTGATTACAAACCGCCAACTGGCCTAAAAGAAAACAAAAATAGGTTTTATGCTTGTTATTAACACAAAATAAATGTGCAAAAAATCCAAATTGCTTACGGAATAAAGGTAGCATTGCATCTCCATGATTAAAATTAAAGGAAATCTGGGGCAGCGAGTATGAGCGTTTTAATAATTTGGCAAACGTATTGATTGACATCATTCAACGATAGATTTTTCTATTAAGCTATACTGACCAACAACTTATAAGATGAAACTTTTCTTANATCAAAATTCGAAATGTCATTTGTTTCATAATGAAAGCGGAAGACACATTTTCACGATAACGATAACGCCAGGGCCAACCAATCATTGCTACACGTGTAGATAAATTCTCAAAATATTCTAATGGTTTGGTGAACTACTTTTTGTTTTGGAATATTAATTTGAGAAATGTACGTCACACAAATGAAACTTTTAATTTAAAAAATCAACAATGATAAACTATTGAATGGATAATTTATTTAGCACTGCACTCTTGACACCGGGATATATACGTTCGTGTTTCATCCAGACTTGCTAAATAAAATCAGTCCAGTCAGTCGCGAGTTAAAATCATAACATGTTAATCAATTATTAAAATGATACGTGCAGATAAGCACGCGTATATTTAAGACATTTAATTGTGCGATTACATCACAGAAAAAGATCACTTCAAATTCACCCTATTCCATTTTTCACGATCCTCCTCTAATAAACTTCAGCTCTCAGCTGCTCGGCTCCAGAAGAGGAAGAGACTGAAGAGAGATGGAAGCAAAAGAAAAAGGGAACAAGAAAAAAAACATGTCATGCGTGTTTACTTTTGTGTTGTTCTTGTGTGTGTGCGTCGTGCGTGCATCTGTGCAAGCATATATTTTTTGTTCATATCGTGGCAAGTGGCAAAGCTGGCAAGTGGCAATAAATAGTAGCTAGATGGTAGATTCTTTTTTAAGATGGACATTTAGAAGAGATGTTGTACCTGTGTATTTACTTTACTGACTATGGGAATCTCGGTTTCACTTGTTTGCACGACTTACTTTTTACGTAGTAATTATTGTCAAAAACACAATCTGTCATAGTCATATGATGGACGCTGCCATGATAAGAATGTTGTAAAATTAATTGAGGGTATATATATGTATATTATTACCTATATACTTTATATTGTAAAATATGATAATCAGAAAGAACCAATACACTACTGGGTCCACGAAGAGAAGAGATAATTTGTTACGCGGAAAGAGAATGAATTTCAACGCATTAAAATGCATAGTAG
>JAITYZ010000975.1:0-10505 GCA_027744595.1 Paronellides praefectus
GTTAATTTATTGCCAATATACAATGCCAAAATATGAACGTTAAAATAATCATAAAAAAGAACCTCAAAAGACAAGAGTACAAAATAGTTGTACTTGCTACGACAAACTCTACGAAAAAACAGGGCCCAGATTTCTCTGGTGCAATACACTTTATAGACTTTTGCTCTCCCCGGGAGAATGAACAACTCACGTACACCATAATTACAAAAGACAAATTATACTATAGGCATAAATCACCTATTGACGTACATACATGACGAATGTAAAGCAAACAGTTTCAGCCAGAAGGGCAGTTTCATTCATTAGCATTTAAGTCTAATATTAGTAAACGAGAACATTCGGACAGATTAATGTTCTAGTACAAATTACAAGGTTGAGGACAAACGGTCAGAAAGGTACAATGACAGCAATTACAATTACTTACTCTAGATCACGTACTCACTTGAGACGGTAAAACACATACA
This sequence comes from Paronellides praefectus, assembly GCA_027744595.1. Taxonomy (NCBI): domain Eukaryota; kingdom Metazoa; phylum Arthropoda; class Collembola; order Entomobryomorpha; family Paronellidae; genus Paronellides; species Paronellides praefectus. The sequence continues at coordinate 465 of JAITYZ010000975.1, forward strand.
CCTAGTCAAAAAGAACCATCAGCATCTTATTTACATACTGCACTTGAGACAAAGTAGCATAAACAACACATAGCCAGCATGCGCACCTATTCGCTTACAACGTGCAAGAAGGTGCGCGCACCCCTCACACATACACACAAACCATCTACTGGTAAATGAACACCTTTTCGTTAACCATTTTACATAAACTCACATCCACTCCTATCTGACATAAATGTGCACCTTTGTGCTAGCATAAATGATTGCGTACGAAACAATCTCCTCGAAGTTATACAGTCTGGGAAAAGAAAAGTAGGAAAAAAGTGCACTAAATCAACTCTTTCATTCTTCTTTGTCTACCTAAACTTGTTCTTCCTACGAAAGAAACATTATTGTCGCAAACTAATGCTATCACTTTTTGTAGAGTAAAAAAGTGCGTAGTACGCCAGCAAATCTCATCATTATTACAAAAAAACCTACAAAGTAAATAGAGATTCTTGAAAATACCAAGTCTTTAGGTTCGTAGTATCAAGAAGTAAAAGAAGAAGAAAACATGCTGTTTCCTACACCCAAAAAACTCTTTTCTTTTCCCTACAAAATAATGTGTCGGGCTATAAGCTAGTCAAAGTCTGCTGAGAGGCCATAATGAATTATTATTCTCCCAAGAGTCTTATACAAATACATTAAATTACATTATATAGAGGGAAATGTACTATGCACTTCATAAGCTTATTTACATGACCCTATCACCATCACGCGCACTGTCCAAAAAAAATATTTTTTATGGTTTGCTTTGTCTTGAGCTAATAGTAATGTATCTCTGCAGCATATAAAAATATATTTTCATGAAGACGCAGAAGAAGCATGTCTTGTGTATGTACATAAATACACACGCACTTGAACCATTATTGTTTACCTACACATCATCAATTCAGTTTTGTACAAGAAAAGAGCAAAATATTACATACAACGTCATGTAGTAAGTGATGATAGGATGCAAGCGAAAACATACAAAGAATAAGAATTCCATGTTTACAAGCTCATATCATCCAACTTGTCGATAATCATTATCTTCATCACCAAACAAAGGGCGTCTGCATACAATATACACACAAAAGACACTCATATTCTCCATCCACCACACCGCTCTCTTGTTGGGTTGATGATGATGAAGGGAGTGCATTCACTTGGTGATATGATGGTATTAGAAGCAGTGGTGGTGGTGGTGGTAGTGGCGATGATGAAGATAATCAGCGCTGTATGGCCATCATAATCATCCGTCTCATTTGCAGTAATTTTGTTCACGGGTATAAAAATGTGTAAAGTATCAAGGAAAAATATCCAGAAATATAGCTTAATAGTCGAAACGATATATACGGATGTATATATACATGCTCTTAAGTTAACATTGTTATAGAAAAATGTAATTCTTTTTACACGACAACACCAACACCGCCGCCAACATGATCATCACTACACCGCCGCCGCCTTCGATGCCGTCATTTTATGCGATCAGTTCGACAAGTATATATATTTTGTAGTAATAAATGTATGGCACAGAAGAAGAAGAAGGGGAAAAAACTCTTGGCTTCTTCATTTTTTTCCTTCTTATTTTCTTTCCCCTTTTTTCCATTTAAGGTTTATTAGCAGGGTTATTATCGTCTACGATAATAACCAAACGCAAGCCAAGCCACTTCACTCCCATCATCCCACACAATGTTTTTATGAGGGAGTGTGTATTTAAGAACATGTTCGTTGATTAGTTGTGATATGGGACAAATCTCCTGCGGACACTTTTTTGCCACAAGACGATATTACTGCATGGAACAGTGTGTTGGGGACCGAGTGCACTTTGCAGGCATTCCACAACAAATGAAGCTTCCAACAAAAATTGACTGAAATACATTATTAGCTTGTCTGCTTTCCCCAGACGAAAAATTCTCGATGAGGAAAAAAAATTGATGGAGCAAAGAACATGGTGCATATAAAGGGCAATTCAATGAACAAACAACTTAAGTTTCCTTGCTATATCATCATAGCTTTTTGTATAAAAAGAGAGTACGATAGTACAATACAGGCATATAAACATTATTATATTATACGAAGAAGAAAAAAATCTTGTTCCTTGTTTGGTCGTTTCCAACTTTGCTACTAGCCAAGCCGCAATGGAGTTTAATGTGAGTGCGATATGAAATCAAGACATCAATATGTCATCATCATATCAACATTGTGAACAGCACCGCTACATACTGCTACCACCTCAAAATAATCATGTTACTTTTTTTCACATGGCTGAACATTAAGCTTGATTGTATTTTGGAAGCAGTGTATGGTGCTAACCTTGTACAAGAGAGCAAATTGGGGGAAACGGTGAAAACAAGCCTAAAATGCTGTGATGGTGTTGATGTTGTTTTCTCCCTTTTATTTCGGATAGGCACTTATTCAATGCAGCCAATTTCCTTGTAAAATATTTTTATAGAATCGCATTATGAAATGTTTTGTAAATACCAAAGTCGTGTTTTTGCAAGTAACAAATACCTCAGTGTAATAACATTAATCTATTAGATTCTTTCTTAACACGAGAAGGACAGACACACCAAATAAACTTGTATGACTATGAAATTATGAGTATCTCAATGACATAGGAATTCGATGTACCACGTGACTTGGCCTGATACTCTGGTTGGTTTTATGTAATTAAGGGAACTGTCAACTATATAATAGGACTAAGTGTGAAGTTGGTACATGGAGGACTCTCAATGCATTGATGAATTTTACTTGCAGTAATACATACGTTCACTTTTTGAGCGAATAAGAAAGATTCCAATTTCCGGTTTCATTAAAAATTCCTCAAGTGACACTACAAGTTGAACTTAAGACTGGGGTTTGATAAGAAAACAAGAGAAAATTGCGACTTAATGTAATTTCTGCAACATTTTTAATCAAATTGTTAAGAGAGCTGACTATATAAATTAAGTAGTGGAGGCATAAGCATATAAGTTCTATCGCATTTTCTTTGCTAGTGAAAGCTCCTACTTTGCACTGTTTGCACACACACATGTATACAAAGTGCTTGTGCGTATATACGTATTTACAGTTCATGTGAGATATTTAGGAGGCTACTTATGACGCATACAAATGGCTACTTTTTTCTCTCTTTCAATCGTCCGTTTCTCCCACTTGACTCATCTAATTCTATAGCTGATGAGTAAACTATTATTACTAACAAGCTCTCCCCTGATAATTACATTGATGATATTGGCCACATGCCAAAAAATGTTCATGTCAAAAGTTAAACCAAAGAAATTTTTCCAACAGTCTTCGTCTAAGACTCGAGGAAGAAGGTTTATTCTTATATCTTGGAACTGTTATCTTTGCGAAACACATCGATATTTTACACGCATAGCACTACACACACACAAGTATTAATTGTCAGTTTCTGAAACCCTCGTTTCTATTTGTCTGGAGTAGAAAGAGTTTTTCCCTTGTTCAGCTCCCACACTCAATCCCTGGCAGTGAATATCTCTGAAAGTATGTATGTGTCTCCTGCGTGGTAGAATGATCCATGATCATGGCTCTTCTACAAAAACAATATTCGTAAATCGAACGTGTACATACCAACTTTACTTTTCATCCACTATATTGCATTTCTAAATACAGATTTATAGATAAATAATGCATGTGTGCAATGTATTTAATATTCTTGGTCAAAACAGCAAGAACTTCCTTAAATACATACATACACTGTATATTAAACTTCAAATTTAGGAACAAAGTTTCAGTTTCTTTAAAAAAAACTATGTGAAAGATATTTTATGTTGATATGTATATCAATATGAATATGAACACTTTCTGTTTCATTCATCATCAACTTTTCTTGCATGACAAAGTTCATTAGCAGAGAAAAGTTCTTGCGACTAGCATTGAAAATCTACTGATCAAAATCTTTACATTTAAAATGCACAAATAATGGTAGAATTATAATGACATTTAATCAACAGAGCTACTTTCGTTGGTTGGCATAATTTATATATACATGCCTCACTTGCTTGCGTACTTGCTTAGGAACTTATATGCAGGAACACCACTACGACTGACGACCACCCATTTTTGTATTTTACTAAAAACCGTATTTTCCCCTTTGTTTTTTATTTCTGTACCCTGTCATGGGTGATGTGATGTATATGTGTGGAGTGTGGAGCATTGTAAATACATTACAAAAACTGCCAAGAAGGTCTTACCCATTTCGTAAACTCCACCGGTGTGGCATGCCGATGTGGTGATGAAAAATGGGAGGCAAACACGCTGCTGTTTTGAAATTTCTCAATTTTGTTGTTTTCAAGTCCTTCCTTACCACTTAAAATTGTCATCCCTTGTCGATATAACTATGCATTCATGTTCCCGTTCTCCATTTTAAAATAATACATGTTACAGCAACATCACAAAACAAAGGGGAAAAGAAGAAAAGTATTAGGGAGGCGGAAGAGAAGGGAGAGATAACATACCATTTTTCGGACTTTTCCTGTACTTTCAAGACATATTTTTATGCATGTTGGAATGCGCTTATTTGGTTGCACTTACTCCATCATTATTATTGCTTACATCATCTATAGGACTTTTCCTGTACTTTCAAGACATATTTTTATGCATGTTGGAATGCGCTTATTTGGTTGCACTTACTCCATCATTATTGCTTACATCATCTATCCTCAACAGCGCTCTTCTGCAGCATACATAAATATCATGGGCTCACCAATGCACTTCAATGCACTACACTGCAACGGTTGACGATGCATTTTATTTCTAAAATCCCTGGCATCTTTTTTTTCTTCTACTGGTAAACAATTCATTAAGCTTTGCTAAAAACCCTTTTGTTTTTTTATGGCAGAAATACACGCACACATCCATTCAACAAGATACGCGCATACCACACACATGAAAACAAGCATTATTTTTTTTGAAGAGATCGTACACACCACGCGTATTTTACTAAACTCTGCCACTTTTACTTCCTACTGTTGTGCGTAAAAAAAGAGTTGCTGCTGCTGTTTATCCATTATTTCCTTGTTTTAAAGCATGAAACTTGCTATAAAAATGTCGTTGCTGGTGCTATACTACTGCCACCACACACACAGCAGCGCGACTCAGCGCATACCACACACATGAAAACAAGCATTATTATTTTTTTTGAAGAGATCGTACACACCACGCGTATTTTACTAAACTCCTCTGCCACTTTTACTTCCTCCTGTTGTGCGTAAAAAAAGAGTTGCTGCTGTTTATCCATTATTCCCTTGTTTTAAAGCATGAAACGTGCTATAAAAATGTCGTTGCTGGTGCTATACTACTGCCACCACACACACAGCAGCGCGACTCTGACAGACAGAAAGAACAACGTATTTTTTTTCTCCGAGAGATTTCCTCATTTTGAAGCATTATCATATCAAGATGCCAAAGAATGCGTCGTTGGTGACGATATGGTGGTGGTGGTGGTGGAGGATATATATATGTGCCCCATAACCATATACAGTGGAGAGGGAAGAGTGGTGTGCATTGCAACTAAAATGCTTTTTTGGGGGAATCGACGAATATAAACACAATGCGTTAATGGTGTATTGTGACTCTTCCATGCATTCTCGTACACCGTAATGTCCATGAAACATGCAGATAAACGTGCTTTGTTCTAAAAAAAGGAAGCGAGAAGAGATGCATAGTAAAGTGCAAGAAAAAAACCACAAGTTTTATTACACGCCATAATATAACAACACTTAATGCTCTATATGAGGCTATTAGGCTAAATGTAACACTCATGCAAAAGATGATAAAAAACAAAGAAACAAAACCTTTTCAAATTGTGAAACTCTTCATAGATTTTACATTCATGTATTTATGTATGGGCTTTTTTCTTCTTAATACTCCAAATTTTTTCCAAATATGTGTATGCTTTCTTCCCGTCATTTTTATAGCATAGATTACAGAGTAGGAAATGGTTGCGTATGGGTTATTGTTATTTTCGTCCGAACAGAAATTATCCAATTTTAAGATTTCAATCCCATTCCGTTCCGGATGCGGTAATGGTATACTAGTTTTCAAATAAATTGCACTTCCATAATTTCAAAGCGTAGTAGACGGAAGGAATACATTATCGAAAAGCTACTTTTGTAAACTTGTAAAGCATTCACAGTGCTGTGTGTGTGCAATGCAATGTCAAGGTGAACACTTTCTTTACACAAAAAACTAGCAATGTTTTATATTTTTCCGGCTATATTCTTCTTCACTTGTTTCCCGTTTCCCTACTGAGCCCACCACCAAAGATATATAAAATCGGGATTTAGAAAGTTTTTAAGTAAGTAATTACAATGCAGTATCGATTTTTCTCTCTCTTTCTTTCATCATTGATGCATTATTGTAATATTGTGTAGTGCATAGCAAATAATAATGCTTGCTGTTGAATGGAAGTGGTAAACAGAAAAGTTGGATGATCGCACATTATGCCACTCGTAAGCTGCAGTAAAGCCATCGTACTTTTCTCGACAAAGTACATTGTTCTTTTTCTTTAGACATTATTACTACTTCTCTCTACTGCGGATGTTATAACAAGAGAGGAGCACAATATGCAACTTTTTTTGATATACTTACAAGTTTTTTGTGTCGTGCGTGCATGCAGAGAAAAACTTGAGTGGTAGTGTTACTACTGGTGTTAGTTTCCCTAGTTTTGAATCCATATTTTGGAGAGAGCGAGAAAAAAAAATGAAAAGCTGCTTTTTTCATACGCACACACACCAGCTAATATGATGAAGCTACTAGAAATGGAGAACCTGACTTGACTGCAATCTCTCTCTTTGCAGTTTCATTTTTTTACCAACCAGCAATTCTAGTAGTTAGTGACAGTCGTAATGCAGTTGATACAACATATAGTCACAGTGCTGCTGCAGAGTAAAAGATTAATCAGTCTACTTTGGTGGTGGTGATGGTGTTGGTTTGCTACTTGTGCTCTTCTGCTACAACTTTTATCCACATTACAGTATTAAGGCTGGCTCCAAGAAGAGATATTGGTACGAAGAATTGACATTAGCGGGGGATGATACACAGAATCATAATGACTAAAAGATGACACTGGCGCGTGCTATCATGATCATCATCCTCGCTTCTTATTCTCTTTTTTTTGAAAAGTATGATGAAAAAGGCGCTTTTAACTATCATCGCTTTATATATACGTTTTGTGCGATGTTGCTGTATTATAATAAGTGACAATGCTTTCTTCCTGGCAGAAATACCCACATAGCTTTCTTGTCATATTAAATGTAATATAAGTTGGCGAGGAAGTAGTAGACAAGATACAATAAAGCGAGCAAGTGGAAAAGTGCAAGGTTAAAAAAGAGCTTATCAGAAATTCGGTTCACATACCTGGTTTTGCTGACTAGAGCCGTCTTGCTGGCTAAAAATCCAGAGTCCATGACTAGACTGGGAGTGAAGATTAGACGACGTTCTTGATGATGATGATGGATACGGGTGTCTGATGTGGCTGCTGAAAAGATGTAAGGTGCTGCTGATGCCCTTTCATTAAAGGATGGTGTGCTTTCCATCTAAAATGACGAAATGTTGGAAAAGTAAAGTAGAAAAAACTTATATAATAGATACATATATTATAATGCTTATACTTTGAGCTATTGTGCGCCCACTCAATCCTTCAAAGCATTTTTTGAAATGCATTTGAAATTACTGTTATTTACTAAGTATAATAGTTCAAGGACATAGTGGTGTATATAAACAGCCCAAAGAGTATAGAGAGTAAGCTGAAAGTTTGTCTTTGCAATAGAATTAGAACTACTATAGCACAATATATTCCATCTTCATAAAAAACACGGTTCTCTTTTTATTATGTCTGCAAAGCAAATAAAATGGAATTAACTTCCATTTTTTTCAATTGTCCAAACGGCACTTGGTAGATAAATATCCGTTGCTGTTTTATTAGTTCCTCTGTCCATGTGCTATCATCATCATTCTATTCCATTATTATTTTCTCGTAGCCAATCCGCTGAACACAAGTGGTCCCTCTTTATATATCTATACTTATCCTATTTCTCTGTAGGAAGGCTAGAGTAATAATCGTTTCCCTGAGTAAAATAGCCNTTCCATTTTTTTCAATTGTCCAAACGGCACTTGGTAGATAAATATCCGCTGCTGTTTTATTAGTTCCTCTGTCCATGTGCTATCATCGTCATTCTATTCCATTATTATTTTCTCGTAGCCAATCCGCTGGACACAAGTGGTCCCTCTTTATATATCTATACTTATCCTATTTCTCTGTAGGAAGGCTAGAGTAATAATCGTTTCCCTGAGTAAAATAGCCGTTTTTGCCAGATTTATTAAAACAAGTCAGTTTCATGAATCACCTTGCACCATGCCGCGTGACCCCACACAAGAAAAAAGCAGGCCCCAAAAATTTTGATGCCACTGTTGCAGCATTATGTAAGGCTTCCATACAAAAAAATAATTTCATGGAGCTTGGCTTAGCGCAGAAAGGAACTAGGAACAGTACCACAATATTAGTTTGGTATGGTTTGTGTCCAACCCACGCGGCATGTCCTCTGGTGTTACTACTACTTCCTTTCCCGTTCTCTCTTTTATTCTTCTTGCGAACATATTTAATTTCGTTCTTTTCCACTTATTTTGTGGGAGTCAATCAAAATAAAAAGACTATGAAAATGAATGGAGATTGCAAAATGCGCGCCTTGTTTTAGAAATCGCCTTTCTCTCCGAGCTGTTGATCCCGCTTTTTTGGTTATTTTCGTCACAGACTTCTGCATTTTACGATAAATGCATACATCTTATTGAATATTATTTGAGTAGTTGGCGGTGTGGAACAAAAACTTTTTTGTGGGGGAATGGAAAAATAGAAGGTGGTAAGTAGCTAGAGCTATAAAACGAAACGCATTCAATTTTCTTTTGCAAATTGTACTCAAATCTGGCACGTCTAAGAAGATTATTCGTTTTTTATTTTCATGTGTACCACCGTGTTTAGTTTATATATGTATTGTTGATGGAATGTAAAAATTTAAGTATTTGTTTTGCAAAGTTACTTTACTAATTAAGAAGTACTCAAGAAGACGGAACTAAATTAAAACATGAAAGTTGCCGCAAAAAGGAAACCTGTAGATCTCATAGCAACACAAAACCAAACCTATTTTTGAAAAGCCGCTTTTGCCAAACAAATGATAAAATAGTAAAATAGCCTTTTCGACAAGTGATTCCTTCTTCATTTAGTTGTCAGAGGAATGCAACTCATTGCATCATATCATACTGCATTATAATTTACTCATTTCCAACACGTTAGTTCCATTCACTGACTTGTTTCCTAACTACTACCACTACTACAACTTCATTCCAAAACACTACATGCTTGTATACAAAAATACTTAGGGAACGTTCATATTAGACGTGATCAATTACGTACGGTAGGCAGATGGAAGATACTATGTACATGAATAGTTATCTCCCGTCTAAAGCAGTCTGGTTCAATAATTTATAAAATGTTCAAACTGAAAGTAGGTTACACATAGCAATAGGAAAATTTGACAATAGCTAAGCTAAGCACAATTTTTGTAATGTCCACTAAACGAATTTAGTTTAGTGGATGTAATAAAAACTCAAAAATTACAAGAATAACATTCCATTTTGAAATTTTGAAAAATAATAATTTTTTTTACCTATTTACTCACATGAACTATAAAGATTAAATTTGTATAAATTTTTCACATTTTTGTCGTATGTCAAGTAAAAAACACAGAATAGCAAAAGGTAAGAAATGGATTAAAAAATAAAGGTTATATCAATTCCTTGAACAAAATTACAATAGAAGCACACAACATATTCACAACAGTACATTATAGGTATTCTAAAAGGAAATGATTTTTGTCAATGTTTTGATGACGTATTTAATGAACATCTCTTTCCATATACATGCATACCTTACCTATAAACTTTATACTCCCTCAGGAAATTGATGGAAATGTCATGAAAAATTATATCGCATGAAAGAGTAATAAAACGACACGACGC
>JAITYZ010000976.1:0-10609 GCA_027744595.1 Paronellides praefectus
ATAAGGAGCAAGACTGTTACAAACCTACAACAACATTCTGTATTTTTTCCTGAATGCATGCATATAAAACACTGGGAGCATGTGAGCAATAAGAAGGAAGAAACAAAATCCAGGAAAAAAAAGATTGAGACAAGAAAAAGACAAGTATAAAAACGAGTACATCATAATCATCATGATCATCATCTCTCCAACCACAGTGAATACCACACCACACACAGCAGCACGCATAGGTCTTATCTAAGCACTATATAATCACAGTAAAAGTAATCGTAAACCGTTGGAAATTTAAATGTAGCGAAAAGTGGTAACAGGGAAACGGCAAAATACTATACGTAACATGCATGCATCAGATCAGACCGACAGCTTATCCTGTCCCCTCTCACCATAAACTATAATCTTTGTTGGTGTACGAGTTGGTGATAATCAAAATATTATACACAAGGAATTTGCAGTAGTACATCTTCTTGTCTTGAGGGAATGATGACGGACGGGAAGACGATATGAAAATACCGTTACAAGATGCATGCAGAGCAGAGCGCATCATGAGACCAATGATGTGACATATGGACCGACATGAAAAAAAAGAACAGCAACGGTGGTAGTAGTAGTATAATATGTACAATAACAAGAAACGATGTAAATATACACACAGACAGAAACATACTTTTCGTTCAGTGAAAACTACAAAGAATACACAACAAGTACATTAGGTAGCTCCGTAAAAGAGGAATAATAAAAAGGAAACATTTTGAATTGAGTTTTGTGGCCAGAATCACCACCACCATACCACCAAAGCTTTTGCATCTCAGCTACCCAAGCAGATAAGCTTGCAACAACAACGACATGAGTCCATTATTTGGTAGATGATGGTGATAAAAAGCAAAAAAAAAGATAATACATATTTATCATAGCATCGTCATCATCATCATCGTTGTCGTAGAGCATATTGAGATGAGATGTGCATGTGAGCAAAAGAAAAACAGACTTTCTACAGAAAATTTTGACTGTGACACAGAATGCACTCTGTTATAATAATGTTCTTGTCTCAATACTACATATCATCAATATTATTATTATTATCATCATCTTTATATTCCACCGCTGCCACCCGCACCACAACCAACATCTTTGTTACCATTTGATGCATAATAATAGTATAACGAGAGAGCATATAGCAGCAGTTGTAACGACATTGTAGCAATTCCTGAAAAGATATAACCAGGAAAAAAGATGTAAATTCAGCAGACAGATGAGAGGGAAAGGATCCCGGGTGTGGACAATTTGATGTATGCGCCCATTGATGAAGATTGCATAACTGTATTGTATAGAGCTTTTTAAAAAGTCGTTACGGAAGCATACAAAAAAGCAATACTATGAGAGAGAGAGGATATCGTACAACAGTAACTCCTTATTCAATAGAGAGTGTTTGTAAGCTTGCATCACATATAACTACCCACCAACCACCACCATACGATCACGACGATGCGATATCCCATTCACCATTCTGGCGAAATAATAATAAAAAAAAGAGAAGCAATTCTCTCGGTGATCTCATGATGGGGATGCTGGTGTTGTTATTGTGATGATGTTTGATTCTGTTGGTGGTCTCGTTTTTGGTATAGTTGGTGCGAGGAATTGGGAAATTCAATATTTTCAAAAGCTATGCGGCGGACCGGAGAGAGAGAGAGAGACTGCTGCTGGTTTTATAGAATATGGTGGTGGATGGAAGAGGAAGCGATGAAATAAATCAAGAATGTAGGGAAAAGAGAGGGACAGAAAAGAAAATAGCGTGGCGTGTGAAGGACTGGAATAATAATCACATAGGAAGATGGAGATGGAGCGCACCAAGAAGAATACCAGAAAGACCAGAAACCAGGGAGAGGAGAGGGAGAAAGAATATATATAGTGAAAAGTGAATGGTGTATGGCTATTCTACTACTACTCTGCTTTTGACTTGTGTGACTACGTCTGCAATTGAAGGTATATGGATGATGACGGTTTGTCCTGTTGTTGGTGGTGGTGGCGGTGTATATTTTGCTGGTATTTTGATTGTTGCTGTTTTGTTGTTGTTGTTGGGAAAATAAATTGAGGAAAAGAGGAAAAAAGGCACAAAAGTATAAAGTCTGCTCAATGCTTGCAAATGTCCAATTGGTATTGGTTCCGTTTTACTGGTCTATAAAAACATACAAAGTTTCACTTTTCATTCTCATGTCCATCTGGCTTGGCTTCATCTCTCGACAACATTATTACAGAATATCCATCATTTCCTATTTCCTTTCGCTCTCTCTCTCTGCTTCTCTGACTCGCTGACGTTTTTTTTTGCTTCATATGGCCGATTGTACACATTAAAAATGAACAAGGACCAATAAATCCAAGTGAATTCTGATTTTTTTAACCGTGATCGTGATGTATTTTTTCATCCTCATATCCAAGCAAACAGGTCAGGGTATGATTTACCTATGGGGAGGGGAAACGAACACACATATTATTTCCTGTCCTTCATTGAATTGAGATATTATGTAATCACCCGGCACATCGGAATATGAAGTAAGTATCCAGCATGCCATGTAGTAGTACATAGTACATGTATACGTCTATTATATACCCACTACTCCCACGTACGATGGAAATGGAAACGGATTTTTATTCCAGAAACGTACTACCACACTACCTATAGACATTCCAAAGAATGGGAAATGTTAAAGAGAATATAATAATGTTTAATGTGGGTTTGTGAGAGAGAGTGAGGGAGAGAGTCAATTATGGAAAATTATATAATGTGTGTGGTTGGAGTTTGGAGTCTGAGTCAAAGTCAGGTCCAGTGTTGTACATATACCAAGTTGCTGTATGCAATGGTGGTCGGTCAGTCAAGTCAGCCATGTACGTCTCACCTTTAGCTACACTAATAATAGAATAATATTATACTTATTTCCCGTCTGTGAGTTTAAAAAAAACCTTTACAAAATATTTCATTTCCACTAAAAACACAAAGCGACGGAGAATACCAGTTTTAATACTTCCAATTTTTTTTCAAGGATGGGAAGTAGTATTCTTACCACTCATCCGTCTCTCAGTCTCGCTACTCTATTCTGCTGATGTTCATTTTTCTGATGCTCATAGTAAAAATATTAGATTTGGTTTTACTTGGAAAAGGAATAACGAAAGATAATATTCCAGGCACACACATTATATCCAGGCATACATATTATATCCATTCCAACAACAACAATAGTAGCAGCCCGTGGAGTAATTTCTTTCTTTTTTTCACAAGCCCCAGCTGACTTTCACTCAACTCATAGCTGACTCCACGCATAATAATATTTATTTTTTGGGTATATAGTACCGTTCACATGTCAAATGATCTATTATATTGTCCATTTAGTCTATTAAGTGAAGTACATTATCAAGACAATGAAAACTTTGTGTATGAATGACCCCAAAATGTTACTCAAGCTCAACTGATAATCAACTCATTTTCTATGCATGGTACTTGCATGTATCAACCTTAGTGTATAACCTATCCTCCACCGACGACGGTAATAAGGGACATAAATAAAAATAATTTAATCTACATCATGCTATTATTCTTTCTACTACGCAACAACTAGAATATGCACACATATTTTTAGCAACTGAATCTACCATGTAGCTATTTCCCTGATGATGGTGATTTTCATGAAGACTTGCTCATCTAGCGGCAGGAAAGAGGAAAGGTGAGATGGGAAGGTAGCATATAGTAAAGGGGCGAGCAAAGTTAAGAGCAGCAGCCAGGAGGAAAAGAGGAATAAACAATGGAATAATTTTGGGTGCATGTATTTACTTGTAGATAGATATTTGCAGAATTATGAGTAAAAAACTATTTCTGACTTGCTCCGGCTGGCAGGTTTTGTATAAAAAAATATCCCAAGATGAGAGCTGCTCTGCTCATCCTGTTTTCCGTATAATCATATCATCTATTCTTTCACCGTTTCATCATCATCATATCATCCTCATCATCTCTCTTCATGCATGCATAATCTGTCCATTGAGGAACCTAATTGAATTTCGCCGATTTTCCCATTTCTCACTTTAACTACACTCATATTTCTCAGTGGAATATTTTACGGGATTCTTGGGGTAGTAGACGCGAACAAGCCTTCATGACAGATCCAGCTCATTCCTATTTCATCAATTTCATAATGTGTCAGTGCTATATAGCCTCTACCCCCAAACTCACAGGAGAATCTCACTAATTGTAAGCCAGGTAGGTAGAATGGTGCCTACACGCATGAATGATGAATGCTGTGTGTGGGATGATAAGAAGATATTCCTGGGGGAAAACGAGACTTTTTTCATTTCACAAGAGAAACATGTAAATGCCATTTCCCTCTTGTTTTCACATTTTATTATTATTTAACCATCAAAAAGCAAAAAAAAAGAAGAAAAAAATTCATCTAATTATAAGTTGACTACTTCTTTGTTGACAGATTTTTTTGGAGTCACTTTATTATTAAACCCGAATAACAGGGACAGGGAGAGAGAAATTTTTATTTTTTAAAACTTTTTTTCCTTTGAAAAATTAGTATTCTTGCAATAATATCATTTTAGAACGTTCACAGAAAGTGAACTAAAAAAAATTCCCGGCTTTAATTGGGCTTGATGATGACTTCCGTTTTTTCAATTCGAGTGCTTCTTTTTCCTGTTATGTGACATTCATTCCTTTTTAACAAAGTTGAACAGCAAGCAGTATAGTAGCAGTTAATTTAGTGTGTAGACAGTTTGAGCTGAGTTAGGAAAAAAAAATAATGTGCATTCAGTTGGAATAATTAAGTGGGTATGTTCGCCGAAAATGACAAGTTCTCTCAGCAGGCGAAACCCACTGGATCTTGTAATGATTCTCAAGTCGTTTTGTGGTTGCTGCTGCTTGAAAATATATATATGCCAACCCGAGTACGACGGTGCTATTATGTTTTGTCGTGTGTTTTTCCTATTTCACCCTCTCCACTACCAGCCGATGAAAAAAATGTACATTTTTTACTACAAATTTTTATGTGATCATTTATAATGTGATATTATTATGATATGGTGATAGTTACCGCTGTATCTACCGAATGGAAATGTGAAAAGAAGAAGGCAGCAAAAATAGAAGGAAGCCTGACGGAAACAGATGAAGTCTCCCAACATCTCTTTGAATCCTTTTTTCTTATTTTTAGGGCCATACTTATTATTGGTACATTTGGAATTTTTTGGCAACTTGTTCCCAGCGTTAGCTTTGCTGCTTGTTGTGCTGACTTTGCCGAAGGAAGTGAGAAGACGAGCAATAAGAGGAGAAGAAGAAGAAGGCAGAAAGAGGAAATTGATCAAGATAGGATGATGATAGCAAAAGAGAAACAGCATTTCGTTGTCGTGATGGTGTGTGTGGTGTAGTGGCAAAAAGTGTGTTTTCCTTTACATTTCCAACTTTCACCGCATAGTCAAGTAGGTATACATACATACACCATAGAATGGTCACTGACTTTTTTTGCAACAAAAATATTAGTGGAATTTAGCAGACAAGTGTGTGTTTATATCTATATGTGTGTATGGAGAGTATGCATTAAACGGGGAAAAAATATTCCCTTGACTTTCTTCTCATCTTGGTTGGGTGAATGTTGGGTAAAAGCAAAGAAAAGTATGTTGAGAGTTGTAAAGGTGAGGAGAGGAACACTCAACAAAAGTATGCGACGGAGAAGGAAATTAGCCCGGAAACCATCAAAATAGTTTAATGCCTGCTGCCTCCTCTCTTTCCACTTTTTCTTTTTCAGGAGGATACGTTCCCTCCATCTTCTCCAGGACTAGTTCTCTCAAACTCAACTCGACAAGCGGGAATGAAAGAAAGACAACTTTCTTTTCGATTTGGTAATGTGATAAAAAAATAAAATGCACATGATATGAAGACGATGTTTGATACTAGCTATTTAACTCCTTACAGTATACTTTATAAGTTTGTATAGTATACCGAGTAGATCCTGTAGCTTTTGTACAGAGTTAACTTAAATATTTTGATATTTTAAAAGTCTCAGAAAAGAGTTGGTTCTTGTAGTTTCAAGAGTGAGGGTTCATTAAAAAATGATCATAGAATTCACATTCGCAAGAAAAAGTACAACGTAAAATATAGGGATAGATTAGCACACGTGATGATGATGAGGATGATAATGTTTGGATTTGTTGAACTTGAGTAAAAGTTTCGGGGTATTAGCACCGTATAATGATTGGCATTATTATTTTTCATGTTGTTCATCTGCTGGTAGTACAAATACAAGCCTGAGAAAGACAGAAAAGAAAAGCAGAGAACCGACCAACAGACATGAAAATCGGATGGATATGGAAATAATAACTTGTGACTTTGAATAGCCGTGGTATAAACGTTCTTATTTCTTTTGCGTACTCCTCTCAAGTTTACTTGGCTTAATGGCACGAGACAACGACCACGACGACGTACACAAGTGAAAGGAGAATAGGATGCTTTGCTCTTTGCTGTGTTTGCTTCGTTTTGTTTGGAATGAATGTACAAAAACGAAAACACAAAACTGTTTAATAATATTGTTTTTTTTGTTATGTGAGCTGTTCCATTTTGGTCGGTAATGGCGATGGTGGGCGACTTTGGTTCTGTCTGGAACAACTACCTATATTATTGTACGTTTATACTTAAAGTCTTTGTCATCATCGTTTCAGCAACACAAGCTCACAGCCAAAACAGGGAACTCATTACAAAGGGCATTTATTTCCCTTTTGGCAACGGCATCCAGTCCACAACCCCGGGAGACAGACAGAGAAAGAGAGAAAACGAGATGGAAAAGGGAGCAAATCTAATGAGACCAAACAAAACTAGGAAGGAGGAGTAGAACAGAGCAAAAGTGAGGGTACAGTGTGTGTAGTGGCCAATTTCCCAGTCTCCACCTCACCCACTTCACAAGCTCTCTTTGAAATCGCCTCTACTTTATTGCATCTTATATAGCTGTTCACACGAGATTTTCATTAAATAAAGTTTTATCGACAAAAGATTGCTTTCGGATGGGATAAATATGTGATAATACTCATATTATTACAATTTTACATCTCTCAAGTTAAGTGGGGCAACATAAGAATATATAAAGAATATATCTTTTAATAGCTTTGATTTGCTGATTTGTAGTGGAAAATGTTGTAAATCAGAGGATGACCCATTTAAACACTTGATAGTATAGTTCTTTGATTCATTCATGGAGTATAGGAGCGATGAGATGATGAAAGCGAGAACTACTATTATAGTTACGTTACAACGAAATAAAGCACCATCATCATCAAAAAGGTGCTGCATTGCAGTAGGAATCTTCTGGACGGTCAGGTGTGAGATCGCATGATGCAAAGTTATATATTTTTAAGATCTTTAGGTGGTAAGCTTTTTAAGACGATGATTTGATGATACTTTACACAAAATTTTCATGAGATAACCAGAACGGGGTGCACATAGGATTCTCGGTATCTGCCCATGACATTCACGCGTGGAAAAACAAGCAGACATGTATAAAAAGGCACGAACCAACAATTCATGAATTCACCAAGCCAAGTTAGAAGTCATTGTCAGCGAGAAGAGAACAATGAAATTCCCTTGTATTGGTTTCCTTACATAAACATAACAATAAAAGTAGCAATATAGAGAAGGGAAAAATAAAAGTAGTAGTAATGACCTTGTCATGTACAGCTGCATAATAAAATATAACAAGTGGACAAATAAATTGCGTGGAAAGATATAGTACTATTTTATTACACTAGTGGTAGTACAACAAGAGAAAATAGTTGTTGTTGAAGTTTAACTCTGATTTCCATACATTTCCAATTATCTAGCCACTTGAAAGGAGCTAATAACGTGTGAATTTATTGCCAAGAAAAAGAGAATCACAAGGCTTGGTGGCGTGGTAAGACGAGCACAGGAGCTTATATACACCAAGCCAAACACAACAAATAAAGGGTAATATGCAACCCACTGTGTGGAGATACAAGATAATGGTGGAGAGAATAGTTATGTTGGCTGATAATACAGAAAACGAGAAAAGTTGTTCCAAAATGTTCTCCCTTACATTTTGTATAAATTACGTTTTACCTTGCATTTGAAAAATCTATAAAAGGACATGAGGCAGAAAGTGAACAAGGAACAAATAGTTGTTGTTGAAGTTTAACTCTGATTTCCATACATTTCCAATTATCTAGCCACTTGAAAGGAGCTAATAACGTGTGAATTTATTGCCAAGAAAAAGAGAATCACAAAGCTTGGTGGCGTGGTAAGACGAGCACAGGAGCTTATTCACCAAGCCAAACACAACAAATAAAGGGTAATATGCAACCCACTGTGTGGAGATATAAGATAATGGTGGAGAGAATAGTTATATGTTGGCTGATAATGCAGAAAACGAGAAAAGTTGTTCCAAAATGTTCTCCTTTACATTTTGTATAAATTACGTTTTACCTTGCATTTGAAAAATCTATAAAAGGACATGAGGCAGAAAGTGAACAAGGAACGGCAAAGACAACCACAAATAAAACATTTTATAACAAATATAATCCAAATTGTGTGGTAAAACATATATTCGTAGATTATGAGCTCCCAGTATTTTGACAATTATTTATTTCTCTAAATATTTTCATTCAGTAAAAAAGCTTCTCATTATATTCTACTGGCTTGTAAAAATCTAAACTACATAAAAGTAAAAGCTAGTCTTTTAAAATGACATTAATTTTTTTCTAAGAATCATGGAAAATTCCTGAAAATATGTCAACTTAATTAAACACGCAAAACAAACTAAATATCTTTTAGTAAGCTCCGACAATGATGTTGATGACCCGGAAGGATAAAATCTACAGTTAGACCCTACACGCTCACAAAACGGATCGGTTAATATAATATGATCCATACCACCATCGAGAACATCGTAAGCGTCACCCCAGGTTGGGGCATCTTTATCTTCAACATTGGTGCTTTTCAGATGATCGTGCGAGTGACCAGGATGATCTCCATGATCATGATGAACAGAAACTTCACCACTACCATGATACTCGGGATCTTGATTAGTGTTTGCATAAACCGGTATTTTGTTCCTTGTATGCCAGTGACGAATGCCCTTGTGAATTTTCACTTTGAAACGCTGTAGCCAAACTGGAGGGCCGATGATCTGGTTTTCTATAGTTTCACTGTAGGAGGCAGCCAGCCAACAGAAGATGGATGTTACTGCTAAAGTAAACTGCAAAATTAACAAGTGCACATAATACATGTTACACTGATTTACAATAATTATGAAGAAAAGCTTTTTTAAAATACAGGAATGCTTCTTATTATTACCACAGCTTCTAAAAGATAATCTTGTCTGGGACATATCCCCAAATCCATCATTTCCCTCCTGCTATAGGTGACATTTTCAATGGTAAAACCTGAATCTTTTCGTATACCTATAGGGTACTGATCCTTTGCAAAATGATTTGGTTGAGAGTACGCGAAAGCACATGAGAAGCACAAACTCACAAATGATTCCACTGAAGCATTTTGTACAGGAGGTTCCACCTCCGAAGGAGCTGGTGCACGCATCCCGTTTTCCAAATAGGCGGCCACCTTGTGGACAAATGCAAAGTAGAGTGTCGTTATGCAAATGCAGAACATAAAGAGACCGATGAAACCGTATGCCAGTGATATCTACACAGGAAAGGCCACCCTATTTATTAATTACCAGTTTCAACATTACCAGCAATCCTATTCATTATTGGTAAGCTACATAAAAGTTATTATTATATTTTTGAAATAACCTTACCAATTGAAAATTTCTTCGAACTCTTTTCAGAAAACATGCGGATATAAAATGCAAAATGCAGAAGAGCGTAACAGTAAACAGGACTCCTAATTGCACTAAATGCAACCGACTTGCACGATCCATTCCAAAATCCACTCTGTCCACTGTGAAATTTTTACGGTGTATTATAAGCCGTCCAACCTCAGTATCGGCAAGTCTTTTCCTTTCAAAGTAAGTTTGCTTCTTGGACGTGCCAACTGTGGGGAAACGTGTACCGTCGTCGATTATGCTTTGCCACTGAATATCTGACAGCTCAACAATTAAAAGTAAGTATGTCGATATTCCAACAAATACCTAAAAAAATAAAGGTAAGTATGTTTGATATTATTTAACAAAATCTTTAGAATGTAAGATAAGCAATTAAATTTTTTTTAAACTTACACAGTTTACTAAAAGTATGAACGAAATAAAAGAAATTCTTCGAAAATTGCCAAGCCTTTCCTTAATTCCAGGTGGACCGGTCGTTTCATAATTGACGACAGCACTAGTCAATGAAATAGCAGCGCTTAATTTAGCAGCATCGGCCTCCTCAGATTTGTCCAGTGGTTTTTGTAATTCTCCTAAATTTGACTCAGCCGTCGGCATTACATCTGCGGGGGATAGAGGGATAATTATTACTACTTGTAAAAAAGTCGAGTAGCTGACTGTCAGGGTCACAACCACTAACACGTGCGAGGATGAACTATCCATAGATAACCACCAACTATTCTCAGAATTAGCCTGAGAACATGAACTCTCATTCTCATTATTGCCTATATAATCAATAAAATTAT
>JAITYZ010000977.1:0-16219 GCA_027744595.1 Paronellides praefectus
ATTTAAAATACATAAAGATCCATGATTATTGTGCATTGACTTGACGAAAATTTAAGTTTAATTATCATCTTAATTTATTTATTAGCTGGATATTTTACCAAGACCCTGGTTTCAACCCCCAAGGAAGTGGCAAGGTTGAAACAGTTTTTGGCAGAGACAACTACTGCGTCAATATGAAAACCATTGCTGGTACCATATCTTCTGCCAGATACGCAGGAGCTCCAGGCGACTACAGAACAGACTCCCTGACAATTTATGAATACGCCTTCTTCCAAGGTCAGGAGGAGTACACATTTAAGCATTCAGCAGAAAACCTTGAACGTTTAGTAGGAAATCATCAGTCGATCATCATCACCGGAAACAGCGACTGGACTGTGTTTGATGAGCCCAACTTTGATGGAAGCGGTGTTTGCTTGCGAGTACCTGAGCCGGGGAAGAACACTCCCTCTTTTATTTACGACCTTCAAAAGAATACTAATGCAAGTTTGAAATATGGCAGCATTCAGTCTGTGAGAAAAGGATGCGAGTCTGATTTAAACGTGACGATGAACCCTTTTTAACTCAGCAATGCAAAAAATTGATTTGAATAAATTTAGTTCGATTTACATTAAACATTTTATTACATTTTTAACCTTTGTACATCATATTAACTGGGTTTTACATAAAGTCATGATAATTTGATAAATGTATGTATTTACATGTCCTCAATAAAACAAAATAACACCAACTAGCATGTTATTAATTCAACTGGACTTTTTCACTATTATTATTACATCTCTATTACTAGGTATGTTATTTCATCAAAGATCCTACCTCCTTTTTCTAGTTCATTTTTTTCGTGGAAGATACATAATAATTGAATAAAGTATTTAATAATATGGTATTGTATTATGTTGAGAAAAATACCTGTACGTCCATCCCCTATTTAAAAATAAGATTTAATTATGTGTCCTGTCAAAAGTTATTTTTTGATTTGATTTGTTTCATAAACTCTGCAAACACTTGATACGAAATAGATGTTAAATCAACACACAAAATACAAGTGAACAAATGTAATATAGCTAGCTACCACGGATAGTTTTTAATTAGTAAAAAAAACTTGACTGGAATTAAATATTAACTGCCATGTCATTTTAAGTACATACTATTTAATATGAAATATTTATTTACATACAAATCTTAACGATAATGTCTGTGAAAATTCACATTAAAAACAATCAGCAAAAAGGAAACGGCCTGTAACGGAGCGTAGTCATGGGTGTATTTTTGAGTAGTCCGATTCATTTTATTTTTCTTGGTTTGTGCTATTAGTAGACTTCATTTCACTAAAAACATAATTAAAACTTGATATTACCCATTGCTTTTTAATGTTTTATCGGACCAGTTAAGAATATTTAATTAATAATTCTACTTACTGAGCTTGAATGCGATGTTTGGAGAGATTTCGCAACGTGTCGAACCTTCTTCCACAGTATCCACAGCCGATCCCAGACATTCGGGGGTCAGATTTCTTGACTTTGTGCACTTTGTTTAAGTGTGTTTTGAGTACGCTAAGATACAAAAAACGCTTGTCGCAGCCATCACATTTGAAGTGCCAATTTTTGGTGGCGTAGCGAATGTGTGACCGTAGACTCTCCTTGTTGAAGAACATCCGTCCGCAGAGACACCAAAAGAAATTGGAATCATTTGCATTCACACCATGTTCCGATTTGCACGACGATGTTGGTTGTGGCTCTGATTTAATTGGTGGGGTTTCGCGGATAGTTGAGTTGGCTTTTACATGTTGAGGAGACACATAGTATATTGGAATCGCGATAGGCTCTAGAGCATTATCATCCATGTCGTCATCAGAAGAAACTGTTATTGTTTCCCATTTTCTTGATTAACAAAAGTAACAATATTAAAATTAATTTTGTATCAATTTTGACATGAAAACCTGTCTTCAAAGGTTGCTATAATAAGGGTGGCGTAAAAACCCGGGTTAAATGTGTAAAGCCCAACCAACTTAAGTTAAACAGGCAAAATGGTATGAACAAAACTTACGTATCAAAATTTTGTTGGGAAGCAGCAGATTCTGACCCACTAACAGCTCCACCACGATCTAGGCAAAACACTGACGAAGCTTGCTTCTTTGGCTCGTGACATCTTTGCATGTGAAGTTTCCAGGTTTGTGCAGAGTTAAATTTTAATGGACAAAGTTTGCACAAAAATACCTTTTCTGCGGTGTAGTAACGAATATGATTGTTTAATTTAGTCTGAGATCCATATTTGGAGCCACAGATGCAATAGGATCCCAAGTTTTGTTTGGAGCTGTCTGGAAAATGAGGTTTTTGACTTTTCGTTGTCGCATAACCCCGCAAGCCATATTTACCAGTTGCTGGAGATGGGGCTTCAGAGGCACGAGTACTGGAATAATTCGTGGGCGCAGAAATAGAATTTCCTCCACGACTGGGACCTGGCTGGGGAATCCTGGATTATAAAATATGAAAAAAAAAATCATTGGCATTTTTATAAATTCAGATTTTATATTATTGACTTTGTATAATATTTCATGATTTAGTACGCTTAACTGCATATCATGACCATGAGGTTTCTTTTCGTCAAATTGCCAGTAATATTGATTACTATCGCTGATCTTCCTATTTCTTGGTCTTGGACGCAGCACACGATCTGAAGCTTGCACCTTTTTAGCAACAGCTAGACACATTTGGAACAGGGATGCTGTTGAATTTACCGCATTGTCAGTTTCATCATCACTATCATCATCGTCCGAAGAGTCTTCTTCTTGAATAATCATTTTTGATTCATGATTGACAGCTACTGATGCACTATAAAAAATTAAAGTAAAGTAATCAAAGTTTTAATTTAAAGGCTTATACAAATATATACAATAATTGCAATTCGTATGCATTCATTTAGCATAAAAATATTTAAAACTCACTCATCCAATTGTTGATGTTCTTGTTCAATGTTCAAGCTTCGAAAGGATGTTCTATAATCCGAACGCCCAAAATTGCGTGTTTTATCATCCAATTCCCCGAAAGTTGTGGCTTTTTGGCTCCTTGTTAAGTAGGTGCCGTAGTTTGCTGATTTGGAACTGGAAGGCATCGCTCTTGGCTTAGTTATAGGAATATCACGAGGAGGAGGTGCTTTTGATATTGGTTCCTTCTTCTCTGCCAATATTTCATGGATGTTGTCTACGAGTTTAGTGATTTTCCCCAGCTCAGCACGAATGCTCTCTTGCCCCTGATTACTTTCCACGTCCGAAAGCGTACCCAGCTTCTTACCAGCATCTTTCCTTGCCCTTCCACTGCGCCTTTCCTCCAAGGAAGTTGGTACTAACTCGTTAAGCGCTCCTTCCAACTTGATTCTCACCTGTCGAATTTGATCATTCAACCCATCGTAATTCTTTTTTATCACTTCCTTTTCCTTTATTTCTTGTTTAAGCTGCTCTTGCAATGCCTTCAAATACTTGTCCTTCTCCTTCACTGCAATACTCTCTTTCAATATCGCATCGTTTTTGTCTAAAATCCCTCGATCCTTGTCGGCCAGCTCAGCTTCCTGTTGGCTAATTTTAATTTTAGCCACTTTTAATTGATCTGCTAACCGGGACATTTTTAAGCCTGCTGGGAAGCAAACCTTCAAAAAAAAAAGATAATCAAGTCAAGGCCCACTTTTAATTGTCAACCACGTAAAATGAACTATTATTTAATTTAAAGTTTAGAAAACTACGTTAATTGTTTGTCTGCTGGTCTTGTGTTAAAACCCAACAATAAAAGAAGTCCCTTTATATCAATTTTATTGCAAAAAATAATGGGTTAAAGATGACGCTTACTTTCAACTTTAGCACAAAAATCCCCCACCAATCTACAAGACAGCTCAATACTGACGCATGACGTGGTTTCAACTGGAACAAGTAGCGTGCAGTTTTTACTCGAAAATCTACACAACAGGATTTGGAATGGGATAGGAAAATGTCGTTGTATGTAATAATGCATTGATCAGTGTTTGTACGTTTGCAGTTTGAATTTGGTGAGACGAAAATACTTTAAAAAATGCTACATGCATACCTAGGTTAGGTACTACACATGCCTACTTAAAAGACGATACATGGTGCATAATATGCACTGCATATATGACGCATAAAATTATTAATAAAGTTCACAAATCTATTAATATTTGTACGCGTCTAAATAGTCTACAATACGTTTGTGATGGGGAGGGGAGACTGGAATCCAGTCACTGGATTTACAACATTACAGTACGATGTAAGAGAGTACGATATGCCAATGTAAGGAATAATATTATTATTAGGCATCTTGCTGTAATTGGATCTGATCTGTCTTACGTGTTCATGTAATATAATTTATATTATGTAATGTAATGACAGTAGTACAGTAGTATTGTAACAGTACATTCCTAGACTAGACTCAATACTCACTATATTTACCATATTTAAGTAAAGTGATGTGGACTCCACATTGTGGAGACGCAGAAGGGGTGAGCGTGCAAGAAGTACAATATCCAATACTCGTGCAGTTGTGGGGGCGGGGGAAGAGGAAAATTACATGATGATATGACATCATCACTTTATAATATGTTAATGACTTTTTGCAAGGCGGGTAAAACCAATAACGTAATTAATATTAATACACTAAATGTTATAAGGAAACTCTAAACTGGTAGCATTTTAGAAATCAAAAGTATAAATATATATATCCTTCTAAATACATTTACATTTGAATCTTTCTTTTGTGCTCTTTTTAAAACTCTAAATGTATGATCCTATATAATCGCATAAGAAACAAAATTAATGTTTAAAAACATGAGCCACGACAAAAAAAACACTTTCGACCTCACATTATTTTTAAGATGAAAAATATCTTGTAAAGTGGATGATGGACTTCATCCACGGTCACCAAAGGTTTTTCTTAAGTGAGGGGATGGAGGAAATTTATACTTATTCTTAGCATCTTTCTTTCAGAGAAATTCTTTTACCACAAAACAAAGACATCATGATTCGTCTCAGCTTCAAGATGTCAATTTCACAGTACCCCAAACGTTTGTTAGCAGTAAAATTTCATTTCTTTCCGTAAAGAAGATGATGTGATACAGAGCAAGCAACTCTATATATATTTTTTATACAAGTATGAGAGGCTGATAAGCATATAGCAGATTTTTGTGATATGGTTAAAAAAACTAATTTTTAAAATAAAAACTTTGCCTATACAGTATAATCAATCCATTCAAGCATTTTTGAGAAGCTGCAAACTGCCTACAAAAACACAAACAACGCATAAATGTAAAAAAGCAGAGAGCAGAGTAATCCTATCGTTATCATTACCATAAAAAATAATATTATGTACTTTCATCTTTCATCCCTACTGCTTTGAAAAAGGTCGCTAGGCATCGTCATCATCATCACAGCCACTTGACGACTCTTTGTACATTTGTCCCATGTAATGAAGTAATGAACTTGCATGCCTTTCTTTCCTTATCGCCATTTTCTTCATCGTTCATCACCGTCATTAGCATAAGCAATAATAAATATTTTAGCGACAAACTACCAAATTTATGTTGTAGCATGAGCTTTTGTTACATGTACATACATATATACCTAAACACATACACGAAGTTTCCAGTTCATTTTCCAAACTGCCAAAATGGCTTTTTATATATTAGTAGTAGTACACTTTTACGTTATGGCAATAAATGTGCTTAAAATATTATGCTTTGAGAGAGCACAAACAAGCCTTTGTCCAGTACGGGACCAGTCCAGTCCGGAAACATGATATAAAGTTAAGGGGTGGTGGCGGAAACAAATGATTTCAATTTACCTTTCAAATTATGAATGTGCATCTTGCTATCTTGCATTAATTTTTGTACAGCCCTTAAAGTTTGTTTACGTTATACGTGAATGCACCCTTTAAATATAAAACACTGGATAGGACGAAAGAGATTTATTTTTATGTTTCTTAAAAGAAAAGATGGAATAATATGTGTAAATGCACGCTGCTTAAATGTTGAGGCATCACTACAGCCAATGCAATCCGTGCTCTAAATTTACCCGCTGCCATAATCATTGCAACCATAACCACCACACTACCACTGCTTCTTTCTTAGAAGGAGGTAATAAAAGAGTTATATAATTCGTGTATTCGATCTATTGTGAGTAGTGATGTGGAATGAAAGAGAAGCTTTATTATTGCATTCATCCAAAAGTCCCTGTTGAGATAACACCAATAATATTTTTTTTAGCTCAGAGCATTTTTTTAAATTTATCCGTGCAGCAGGAAAAATGGAATTGCCCGTAAATTCAAGGGTTAACCATATTGGCCCTGCGGAAAGTCAAACAGGTCCACCACGAGTCGTTAATATTTGGAATTCGACGGTTCCTAATAATAACAACAATGAATCTGGAAGTGCTCCAAGAATATACGAGTCTAATACATTTTATACGCCGCCACTACCACCACCTCCTCCTCCACAACAACAACAACAACAACAACAGCAGCAGCAGCAACCTATTTATCCAACTCCACCCACGCATCCACAATATTGGAGTGAAAGTACTCCTCCACCGATTATCAAGCGTCTCATCGAAGCTGAAAAGGAAGTCACAGTTTTAAAAAATGAAGTGCAGCGATGCTACCAACACCTTAACTTTCAAAACAATACCATTTCCTTTCAAATTAAACATCTCAGACGACTCGAGAGCATAAATAATTCGCATGAAAACGTCTTAAAGCAGTATAAAGACAGGGAAAGTGAGAAAAACAAACTACAGGACAAAATATTTGAGAATGAAATTTGGATGAAAAGACACCAAAAACAGATCATAGATCAAAGCAAAAAAATTGAACAGTTGCAAGAAAAGTTGGTCCAAGGAGAGAACATAGTCATGGATGCAAATCAAGTTATGTTGAAGCAGCAACAAGTTCTCCAACGATTGGAAAAAGAGATGAATGAGACGGTAGAAACGTTGGAAAGTGAAAAGAATGCAGCAGTGGATAAGTTGGAAGAGATTAGAAATTTTATGAAGCAAGTAAACACTGCCATCCAGGTGGGCTTGGAAACGTTGCAAAGGAAATATGGTGGTTCTCTTCCAGTGGAAGACAAGGAACGGGAATATATGATCGAAGAAGGTGAGAATTCTCGTTCAAGTGGATCCACACAAATGGAAGATGAGCGAGAAATGAAAAGCCTTCAGGGAAATCTTGATTCTCTCTGCCGAGTTGTAGAAGATACGCTAGAGAATTTTTTACAAAAAGCAAAAGAAATTGAGATAGAGTGGAATGAGCCAAGTTGCAGACCAGTTTCAAAAATTCACTTGAAAAGGATTATTCAAATTGTTGAGGGGGAATCGTCACCTTTAACGGACGGAGACTGGAATGTTATCACGGACGACATACAGGAACAATCAGAAACAGAACATGTGAATACAGACTTGAATTTAAGTGAAGATTCAAGTACGACACTATCCCCTCCGATTTTATTACCTTTCAACTACGATGAAAACTGTGTCAACTTAGTTAACAAACCAGGAAACACCATCGTCCAAAAGGAACATCATCGAAAACGGAATTCTAACCACTTGGGGGAAAGTCATTCAGGTCGTTTTAACCATGGTTTCCATGGTCACGGCGAGAACAATCTGCGAGCTTTAAAGAAGAAAAAGAAGAAGTTTTACAACGCAAACATTCCCTGCAAACTTTGCGATATGCGCTTAATGTCTAAGAAGCATTTACGGAAACACTATACCA
Source organism: Paronellides praefectus (assembly GCA_027744595.1). Lineage (NCBI taxonomy): Eukaryota > Metazoa > Arthropoda > Collembola > Entomobryomorpha > Paronellidae > Paronellides > Paronellides praefectus. The sequence continues at coordinate 7,764 of JAITYZ010000977.1, forward strand.
AGACTCATAGTATCCCATTGCAAGATTTGGAAACTGATTGTGGCATCTGTGGATCAACCTTTCCAACGGCAGCGGATTTAAACCGTCATCAAAACACAATGCATCGCAGGTAAGCTATTATTATACTCAACTAAAAATGAACCTCTTTAATTTTTTTTATAAATTAGTTAAATTAAAATTAAAGCACTTTTAATTTATTTTTTTAGCGATGAAAGTGATCAAATACCTGTGCTCCGTATCGTTGAAGGATTTTCTCAGTCGTCACAAATCCTCGAGACCAGTTTAACTGATGACATGACTCAACATGAACGAAATCAAGACGTCAGGTTTCTTTGTTACCGCTGCTCTTCCTTCTTTTTATCCAATGACGAATTAAAAGAACATTTGTTTCAAAACTCATGTTTGATTGCTAAAGATGCAGAGAAAAATGAAGCAACTAGCAAAAAATTATAGGATTAGCATGAAACAAAATTGGAACAGTTAAGCATGTGGAAAGGGAACAAATCCGATTTTTTCCATTGGGTTTCATGATAAAATGTATTTTTGTTATTGTTAATATGTTTACTCTTGCCACATCCACATTAGTTGTAGGAAATGAGTGAGCTAATTATATAGTAATGTATGATAAGCAATTAAAAATTTAAATATAAAAATATAAATGTAAATTAAAGCCAAATAAATATTTGTATAGTAAAAGTTTATATAAGAGCTAAGGATTTAACAACAATTGTGCAAGTACAGACAGATTAGAGTGCATTACTTTGCCACATACACACACTGCTTATATAAGCATGAAAAAGACTACAATACCAAAAAATAAAATATCATTGAATTGTGAAGCATTTCCAGTTTTAAATCTAGTACGTAGTTGAGCAATTATTTAAGGAAATAGATCAGTAGCAACAGTAAATCTCAAACCTCCATTTTATGATTGTAAATAAAAAATATGATTTGATACAAAACTAACATAACAGTTGTCATCGCGCTATACATATTTAATATACTTTTCATGAAATATAAATACCTAATTATTTTTTACCGGCTCATTTGTAAAGCTGAAAAGCACTTTTCATGGTATCCGGTTTCTATATGGCTCATTTTCATTTTGAACGGGAAAAATAGGAGGGACTGAAAATAGCAGGCGGTCAAAAAAATCATGAATATGACATTAGTTATCTTCGAGTTTTTACCATATCCGCACTTTCAGAGCTATAGGACTTGTTATGGTAAATATATTGTCGTTGCTTAGATATAAAAACATATAATGTGATTAAATTATGATGCTTTAACTTTAACGTTTGCAAGCACAATAACACAAATGAATTTTGCAAAGGTACAGATATATGTAGGGTTTTTTTTGTCTCAACCCAACCCCATACTCATGCCTCAGGAAATAGGTAACATTAATATTACTATATAGACGATGACGTACGTGTGTAGTAAATAAACTAACAATGATATGTCTTAAAAAGTTTAAATACATTAAAAGGAACTTTGATGAGCAAATAAATAGAATTTTACCAGTTGATTAAAAGCAAGTTATTTTTCTACTCTTACCAAGCTCTTAAGTCTAATTAATGTCGGCTATGGCTGTCTTGTTGGCTACTATGATGAGATGTCTGTTCTGTTCTACTGTGATGAAGTTTCATTGCCCTTGGGAGCACCTTTGCCATTTTACATAAATACAGCTACATAAAACCAGTATTCGCATATATATTTGTGCAAACTACCATTGCAAAAGCATGTACATCCTTTTCGTTCCTCAATGCTGATATTCACATTTTCAATACAATAATTATTTTCACCATACAATTAAAAGCTTGGTTACATCATCTTGATTGAAAGTCTTTGAGAAACACTCCAGAGAAGGGAATAAAAAAGAAAAGACTACTTTTATTATGTAGTCTAAACAAGAGTCTCAAGTCAATTGAATGACGTCTAAAGAGCAAACGAAAGTAGTGATGACTGGTTTGGCTTATAAGAAATGCGAAAACAGACAAACAACATCTGCGCACATTGCACCAGAAATTATGTCGCAAACACATAATGGTCATCAAAAATATCAGATCAATATCTTCATGCAATAAACATAATATGGCAAAGTCAGATCGAATTCTGACATTGATAGTGACATTTGTGCATTTTTTATTCCAGTTTGTTTCCAAAAGGAATGTTTTTAAAATGGGGTTGCATAAAAGGCTGTCATTATTTACTCTACTAATACCAATAATTATTATTTTTGAATTGTTTTCCGAAAAATCTATTTGTTCATCTTCTTCCCCACCAAATGTGTCTTCCGGATATCCAGAATACAGTGACATTGACGACATTGATGTTGCATGCAATTTGTTTGTGATCCCACTTAAATACGAAATCAACATTGATCCAATCCAGCCCACTTTAAATGTAACTCCCACTACTGCTGCAGATAAAATTTTGGTAACAGCTTGGGTGAAAATCACTCTTGCTCGATCCAACGAAAGCGATTGTTACAACAATAAGTCCACCAGTAGTGGCAGGATAAGGGAGTTGAATGCCAGAGAGTGCAAAATCGATTTTGACAATGTCCATCTAACCAAAATGGATGAAAATGGGACTTTCAACTTCTTGGAAATTTCAAATCAAACTTTGGTTGAGCACGAGCCCAAGGATGGAGAGTGGTACAGAGAGCATGTAATACAATTTGAAGACTCGAATATGAATGGAACAGAAAATCTGGAACTGCATGTACCATACAAATTTGAGCTGATTCGGAATTATTACGACTCGTTTTGGAATGGGCTGTACTATTATGATACCCGGGAAATGAATACAAGTGATTCTGACCAGTTGGGTCCACTGCACGCTGAATTTATGTTTCCAGCTTTTAAATATTTTGAAAAGCCGACCAATAAACCTACATTCAAAATCACCGTGGCACGTTCTCATTCTCAAAATTTTGTCTCTATATCCAACATGGATATTTTGGAAACAACCAAAGTTCCTGAAATGGAAGGTTGGGTTAGGGATCATTTTCGGGAATCTCCACCTATGCATCCCGATCAAGTTACTGTAATGATTTTACGGGGATTTGTTAATGCCACATTTTATCATTCTGAAAAAAACAACGAGGATGTATATGAATTTGGTAGTTTTGTAGTAAATTTGTGGACATTTGAAAATACCCCTGGAAACTTGTCCATCAATCGTACAGGTCAAGAAACTATCAAATTGCTGGAATATTTTAATGAACAATTCAATAAAACTAGGTATCCGTTGAAAAAGTTGGATTTAATTGTGGTACCATGGTCAACATATGGGCTAAATATACCTGCTAATCTTGGATTCGCAGCTGGCAGGTAATTTATATTAAGATATAATCTAGAATTTATTGTTTACGCAACAAAAAAAACCATTGTTTTTATTTATGCATTCATGTATATTTTTGTATATAGCCCAGAAGAGATGATGTTGTCCAACTCTAAAGATAATGATGCAAAAAGCATCAGGAAAAACTTACAGACGCTCGCTTTTTTGCGAGTTCTAATCGCATTCCAGTGGTTCCGTGGAATGGTTACTTCAGCAGTGGTTCGGAGATATGAAGATGATTGGATAGCTGGCCAAGGTCTTCCAAGGTACGTGGCGGATTGGGCAATGAGAGACAGAACAGTTGAAGATTTGGATTCATACACTTTATACACAGGGCGCAACTCGCTGACAATGATTGAAAATATTTTCTCAAGAAAAATAATGCAAAGTGCAATTGCGGACTTTTATCTTCCAAAAACGTATTTGTAGCATATTTAAAGAAAAACAAGTTTTTTTACTTATGAATGTTAAGCAAATAAATGATAATAACAATAATTGATTTTTGTTCATTAAGAATGTGGAAAGCAGCTAATCCAGACGATTTGTATGATGCATTGCAACAAGCCATAATATTTCATAATGCAACTCATCTAATGCCGCCAGCAGAGAACGTGACATATTTTTGATGACCATTATGTGTTTGCGAGATAATTTCTGGTGCAATGTGCGCAGATGTTGTTTGTCTGTTTTCGCATTTCTTATAATCCAGACGATTTGTATGATGCATTGCAACAAGCCATAATATTTCATAATGCAACTCATCTAATGCCGCCAGCAGAGAATGTGACAATTAAAGAAATTTTAACTATCTGGATAAAATACTCATTTTCGTATCCAGTAATAAAATTAAGCAATATGGAAAGTAATAGTAGCTCTTCAGCAGGTTCCCCGATTTCAGTGTATCAGGATAAATCGGTTACAGGGGCATATGTCACCAGCAGGGGGTGGGTTCATCTGAAAATTTTAACTGAAAATGGGGAAAATTTGATATGGATCTCTCCCAATAACACGTCACCAAATAGTTCCGTAATCTGGTCTGGTGATGATAACATGAATGTCACCTCAAAATGGTTAGTTGCTTATCCCCATGCTACTGAGTACAGTGACAACCTATTGAAAAATATTATTACGCAACTCAATTCAAACCATACTGTTTTCTCTCCAACAGTGAGAAGGTATTTACTTGAAAATCAGTTTAAATTATCAATTACAAATGAATACGGTTATTATTATGTTAACGAGAAAAATTTAATAACTGCCATGGAGATGACCAAATATGTAGGAAATGAAATGGATTTGAATGTATGGTATACTTTATTACGGCGTGTGAAAAGACTTGATTCAGTACACTTTATAGAAAAACCGACTAATTTTNAAATATGTAGGAAATGAAATGGATTTGAATGTATGGTATACTTTATTACGGCGTGTGAAAAGACTTGATTCAGTACACTTTATAGAAAAACCGACTAATTTTCACGTATGCAAAAAAAAATCAAATAAACACAACATCCATTTTCAGTGATTAAATACATTGTTAATTATTTACATTTGTGTTCTTGTTTTTTAGAAATACTTTGCAAACAAAATGAATTTGGTGTTGGGGGAAATCGGGACGGTACATGTGAAAGAAGAGGCTCAAAGCATTACTTTGTTACGAGCTGGTTTGTTCCAACTTTGTGGAACATTTGAAATTCCGTTGTGCGTGGATTTTGCCACAAAACTAATGACAAAATGGATGAATAACACGAAAGATAATCCTTTTAATCAGCGACATATTTCGGAAAGTCGTGAATATTTGTACTGTGCAGCAATAAAAGGGCATTTGGATGAAGAACAGAAGAAGGATTACCCAACTTTTCATTTTTTACTACACCAACTCATCAACATTAATAATATCACCGAAGAGAATGTAAGCGACAGAGACAGTGCTGAACCAATGCAAATTTGTAGATCCTTGGCTTGTGTGAAAAATGATAATTTATTAGCAAGTCTACTAACTACTGATAGCAAAATTGCTAAGCTTATTGGATATTGTAAAAACCTGGAGAAATGTTATAAGGAAGTTTTACCGGCAGCAATTTTAGCAAACAGACCTGCTTCAATGAAACAAACAGTTTATGACTTTTGGATGAATAAAACTTTGGAAGGGCAATTAAGTGTAGACGACCTTCGCCGACGTTTCTGGGACCTGCAACCAAGGGGATATGAGCCACCAGGTTTTGTTGAGAGTGTAAGGTTATTTTTTCATGAAATAAGCAGTAAACTTGTGTGGGTATATATATTATATTCTTGTTAAAAAAATGTATTGAAATTTACATAGATTGTCAGGTTTCTAAATGAACACGAAGACCTCTTTGCTGAAACGGGAATGGAAAGCCTCAAGAAATTGATAACAAAGTCAAAGAACAACTATAATGAATTTTGGAATGAGTCAGGTGCTGGAAGAAAAGTGATGTCGTGGCTCGAAAAAAATTTGTAAATTGATTTTTTAAAACTCTGTATCACTTTATATCAAATGTGGTTACAGTTACAACTGCATCACTGACATCTTATGTTTATTTTGAAGTCAAATACTTTAAGAAATTGATAACAAAGTCAAAGAACAACTATAATGAATTTAGGAATGAGTCGGGTGCTGGAAGGAAAGTGATGTCGTGGCTCGAACAAAATTTGTAAATCACTTTATATCAAATCTCTGGTTACAACTATCACTGACATTTTATGTTTATTTTGAAGTCAAATATTTTAAAATCCCCTAATTTTGATTCATTAATAATTTAATACATTTAAAAATGAGTACTAGTGCAACAACTATTTTAAAGACATAGCCATTCATTTAACATATTGGAAGAAACTTTTGAGACGCTATATATTTGAAGTTCCAAGGGGGCCATAAAATTATGTCGAAGTATGTTGCTTCCTTCACTGGCAGTTGTGTCCTCAGTTGTCTTCACCTCTCTGTTCAATGAGTAGGAATCAAACATCGCCATGATGCGTCTTTCAAAGACCTGAAAAAATAAAAAATGCAAACTAATTATTATTGTTACAAGGCAAGAGCTACTCAGGGAATTTGTCAAAAGTTTCCCTGACACCTGACTATGTTATTACATAATATTTATGTACCTCGGGCAAAATATGTGAAATTTGTTCCGACTCCGCAACGGGCAAAGTACACAACTGCAAGCCTTGCTCATAATAATAAGGCCCGAACTTTGTTAGATCAACAACAGTAGGATCCGCTGTTAAAGCTTCCCTAGAACATGATAAGGAAGCCATGTACATTGTACATTATTATTACTGTCATATATAAATAAACACATTTCACATTACATTGTAAACATGTGACAGCACATAATGATAAATTTACCTGAAATTGTCATTGAAACATTTTGGTATTTTAACTGAGACGAATTTCGGCCTTTTATGATTGCTCATGGTTCTCGCTGCCCAAAGAGGTAATTCTACCTCGCTTCCAACGACAAGATCTGGTGATTCCTGGCTGGGATCCAGAAAACCTAAACAATAGTAATGGTAATTAATAATTACTAATTATTATTATTATAACATTCCGAGTACAGATAATATATTATTAGGCAATGGCTAAACTTGATATTTCACCGGGTTCCTTACCAAATTTTGATATTGTCACAGCCGTTTGACAAGGAATGCGTGCTTGTGACGCCAAAATATCCTCCAAACTAAAATAACTTGGTGTAAAGGTTTTCCTTAGCTCTCTTGTGGTCATCATAAAATTAATTATGTACAAGTATGGCTCATTTATAAACACTCATTCGCAATTTGCAAATGACTAATTAATAATTAATTACCACCAGCCAGTGAATAAATAACAACACGCTCACATCAAAAACAAGCAACAAGTCAATAATTGGACTTGGCATTGGTACAAGAAAACAACCTAGGTGGATGATTTTAATTCGTCTGTTGTGTGTTCATAATAAAAGAAGAACAACATTGCAGGTTTGAACTAAAGACATGAGTTCCAGCTGATTTATTAAAAAGACAGATAATTTCATATCTTCGTTTTCACTTTCACACGCACCCCCTACAATACAATCATGATGACAATCAATCTACCACCTAAATTTTGCGTCTTTACTTAATTATCCTCTTCCCCTTTGGAATGTTTGCTCGTGATTGACGCACAAACACACACACAATCAGCTAAACACATTCAGTGTGAACCCATTAATCCAAAGTTGAAAGTGTTTGTCTAGTTCCTTGTCATTTATTTTTGGCTCCGCTGCTCCGGGGTAGAAATCAAACTTTTCTGAGTTTTCTTTGGCCCTGCTATGCTCCTAATCCTCATTCATACTGAATCAGAACAGAATCTAACAAACAGAACAAGGAGCACACTAAAAAAGGTTAAAATACTTTTTGTAACTGGAAATCGTATTTCCAGTTTACCTTTTACACACACGTGCACGTGTGTTTGCTTTGCACAACGCGTGTGCGTGTGTCTGGAAAAGCGGTCAATAATAATCATAAATACATAAAATTGTAACACATATTTAATGTCAGGCGGAAAGAGATGGTAAAGTCCGTAATAATCGGATATACACCCATGCGTCCGTGTTGATAAAAAAAATACCGAGAAAATTGCTCAAATTTGAGAGTATGCGTATTTACAATATTAAAAAGTTTGTGAAGGGTTAATAAATTTTTGTTTCATATCTCAAGATTCAGCTAATTTAAAAATTTGCGTACCGTTACAAATTTGAAAAAGCTGAGAAATAAAAATATTTTTATGAAGTTTGTTGGGGCAAAGTGAGATCCCGATACTCTCGGCCCGATAGTTGATTTTGTGACATTATGTCATCGTACATACGAATTGTATCCTTTCCTTGACTGCTTATGGTAATAATGATGGTACACTACGCTACGCACTGTACTTTGTAAGTATTTTATAAAATGTACCAAACCAATCAAGCAATAACCTGGAGATTTGTCTGGAGATAACTGCAGCAATTTAAATTTATTTGAATTGCAACACTTTACTACAATTCCCTTTCTGAGTGAAAATGTCTTGAGAATCCTTTTCTAGTAATATTATTATTCATCATAATTTTGTTTGCTTTTGCAGAAAC
>JAITYZ010000978.1:0-15262 GCA_027744595.1 Paronellides praefectus
ACTTTGGTAGGCACTTTCACACAAGCTTATTAAGTTATCTGGAAAAACACGCATATGACACCAGCGGTTGTTAAATTACCTACAAAGCGAACCATATACTTTCAGCAACTTAATAAGCTTATCAAGTTCCTATTTGTTTCTGTCTATAACCGCATGTCAGTCCGTCCATCAGTTTGTGTGTATTGTATATATACTATCAGGAGATTTTATATGTATACTTATTTCGTAAAGTGTTGGAGAATTCAACACGAAACTTGAAGCGAATGCATACCAACTTGTCAATATGACACTTTGTAGCTTTTCGATGATACCCTACTTCAATTTGCTCAAAACCTGATATTTCTCTACCGGCTTCGCTACTTTGTTATTTCAACTTTGATAGTTTATTTTTCTATTTATAACGCACAAATCTCCGCGAAAAAAGTGAACGTTTGCAATATCGCGTAGTGTACAATTTCTACATAATATATACTACAGTTCTCTGAACTGTGAATGTTAGAGTTGTCTGGCTTTTGCTGCTGTTACACGCAAAAACTGGACATGTTTATGACGTTTTCATTTCTTGCGTTGCCCTTTTTTTTATGATGGTGTGTAGTTGGTAGAGGTAGCCGGTGTAATTATGTATATATTTTATCTCAATTGTGGCAAAAATTGTTAAAAAGTTAATTAGAGCATCGAGCACTAGTTCAGCCATGGCGTTTATTGCCAAATATATATCTGTCCAGTTTTTTTGCAATATAATTTTTTGTTTATATTAATGTTACACGTACACCTGCAATATATATGCATTTATATAATCTAAATAAAAAAGGACACAAAAAGCAAAATTATGACAATTCCAAGGACGTCATCTTTTGTTTACCTCTCATCCATTTTTTATTATCTTGGAGAATACAAACAGGAAGTTTCATAATACATCATAAATCGTAAGCCCATAAAAAATTTACACATCGACACGATTACATTTTTTTTCTTGTTGCAACGCAAGTCACAAAAGTCACAAAGACAAAATGAAACAAAAAAGAGTTACTTTTGCTACTACTGCTGCATAAAAATTGGAAGGCTAATAAACAAGTGACCTTGGTACTTTTGTATGATATACAGCAACTCTCATCTTGTTTACTAAATATAAAATTACTACTACAACTACAACTACAACTACTGCTTCTTTTACTACTATACACTCTTGCTGTGCAACACATTCAGTTTACTTTTATTTTCATCTTTGAAAGATCGTGATGGCGATGATGATGATCGCCGTCTTTTTTTTGCCAGATGGTAATGATGAGAATGGAAAGTACGTGTAATAATAATACATACATATATTATATATGCCCTTTTGTGCAAATAAAAATGGCTACATTTGGTATGGTTGTGTTGGGTATCTTGGAAAATTGCTTGTGGCAATAAACATTTGCTGAAATACTTTCATTATTCTTACTTTTCTCTCGGTGTTATTACTGCTGCTGCGAGATTATATTCTTTTTTAGGAGGTGTGCTGTGTATTACTTTTATATCAAGCCAAAAGGCTTTTTTCACATTAAGGCTTTTTTCACATTATTTAAACTACAAAACATTGGCATATGAACATCTACATAAGCATACAACATGTATACTACTTTTTAGGTATAGAGGTGAGCACGAAGCACGACAATAACAGTAAGAAACAAATAACAGGTTTTGTCTACACATTTTCACAAATTCGAACAGGAAATATGAAGCAGAGCTCTTTTTATTTATGGACTCTTATAATAATAATCCTATAAGAAAAAAAACTACCATTATAAATAAGTAGATGTACATGCTTGACCAGTGAAAACGCATTGGTGATGCTGATGGCGGTGGTAGTCGTAACCACCCCAAAACTATAGAAATTTCCACTGGCTTTTCGGAATCGGCATATCATTTTCTTACGTAAATACACGCTTGGGACATATGCAGCAGACACACAAGACGGAGGAGGATAAAGCACTTCAAAGAAAAATGGTGCTGCGTCAAGAAGGAAAAAAAGGATGTACATTCATACACGAGCAGCAGACCCAAGTGAAATGGCCACATTATGATTTCCATAACCATTTTTATGTTGTGTAAATAGACTTTCACATATACTTTATATGCACATGTTGCTCTCTTTCTCTCTCTCTAGTTGGCTATATTATAAAAGCTACAATTTTTCCTTTTGCAATACGATAAAAATACTGCTAATCTTATTTACCAAACAAGCATACATAGTAAATACAGCATACTAAGAAGTTGTAATCTAAAGTAAACAAACTTAACTTTTTTTATTCTGTAAAAATACTTAATGCATTCTTTTCACAACAACAACAACCGCACAAAAACAGAATGATGGGATAACGTTTATTTAATATTATGGGTAAAAACCAACAAACAACAGAAACATGGGAAAAAAGGAAAAAGTTTATGTGTTTTGTGTGAGTAAGAAGATAATATGCAATGATGTAACAATTTTTGCACAGTAACTTGAAGAGAAAAGTGCTCTAAAACAGTTTGTGTGCCAGGTGGTGTTATATCCTTTTTTACTGTATTGCTTTGATAAAAAACTGTATAGCATTTTTTTTGCTTTGTATCAACAGCACGCGTGGAATGATGATGATATGGCATCATAATATCAGCAATAACCGTAATAATAATGATAATAATATTATCATCGTATCAGGAAAATACTGGTGTGCTGGCAGACATGTATGTATGTTTATAATAACAGCAGCAGCAGTAGTATATACGCAGTGGTGCTGAAGAAGTAGATGAAATAGAGAGGAACATGAAGGAAAAATATGCTTATATTTCTTGGTAGTTGTTTTTTTCTGTTTTCCTTTTTTTCTCGGCTTTTAAGAAAGAGGTGCACTTGATAGTTTCTTGTGCCACTACATACTCTCTAGTACCTCTGGCCTGTTACAAAAATTAGAAATACAAACTTGTATTTTTTTCTTCGTAGGAGCCATTCCAACCAACCAAAATATATTGCTTCTGTCTCTGAGAGAATTCCCAATGGGAGCCTCAAAGGGACGAGCCTTTGAAACTCGCGTCCTTCACAAGCCCACAGTCCTTTTAGCAGGTTTTTACTTACTGTCCCCACATTAAAATGCACTAAACGAACACATCCACCACGTATGTTATACGTCGCACATGTCTTCTTTTTTTTGTATCATCTTCAGCATCAGTACACTCTATATCAAGGGCCACCACCAAACACCACACTGCATCCCAACAAAAAAATAAAGCTTACATTCACATTCATTTTTTCTCGGCATGTTTTCTCGCTTCTGATACCACAAAAAAAAGAAAGAATCTTTTATGTATACCTTGTTTCTTAATATGTATTTATATTACTACTACCAATAAGGCCATATACTATACATAATACAGAGAGAGAACAGACAGAAAAAAATTATTGCCAACACAAAGTATATATATGCCATTTAGTCACCGTCAAAGAAATGGGAACAACCATCATCTACAGACATTAGTAAAGAAATAGTTGCCTCTTATTTTTTTACTTCATTGCATTGGTGAATGTGAAACACAGACAGAAGGAGAGGGAGAAAGAGAATAGGAAGGAGAAAAAAAGTATTATTATTATTATTATTATGATATGATGCAGAAAGGAGAGGGCCACTATACTATAATAATGATGATGATGATGGTAAATGCACTTACTTTCTTTTTTCTTTTCTCCACTGGTACTACTCTCATCTAAACATGCTCACATAATAATATATAAAAAAAGGAATGTGGTATGTATACAGGTTGTAAAAACCCCATCAGAAATTCTACGATAGCAGCATCCCGCATATTTGTTCGAGTGAGCCTTATATAATCTTCCAAGTGCCATAAGAGAGAACGGAACAAGAGAGAGATATGGCGTGGTTCAATGTGGAAACGAAAAAAAAGTTTACTTAACTTTATATGTATCTGCTGTTGTGTGGGAGAGTGAGTTTTCTGTACGATGAGTTTTCTTCTTGAGAAGAGCTCATTTCATGTTTTGTTATGTCTACATACATATCTGCATGTTTTTCTTTACAAAAGTACCTTTCTCGTTTGAACAAGCCAACGACCAAAATATTGTATGATTGCCTAAGAAAAATGTAGTGAAAATGGTGGTGGTGGCTATGTTGTGAGGTAGGTACCTATAAAGTCGCGAAATCATACAAATTTGCATATCAAATATATTTTCGGATTCTTGAGTTCTTTATGAAACTTCAGTGGAAAATGATGCAAAAAAAGTTGCCACATAACTAGCATGGCACACAAGCAAAAGAAAAACAAGTTAAAAACACACCGCAACGGCTGCTGCTTTTGCTACTTTTCACCAGTGTAGCCAGTCATTCCACAGGAGAAAGTTAGGTAGGTGAGTAAAAGTAAAAAAAGAAAGTATGCAGACGCACACTGGAAGCGACAACACACTTGTCACGATTGGGAATACCATTTCTGCTGTGCCCCCATCCATTTTATCTACTTCCCACACACTACTTGTTTTATTTCAAAAGCATTCAACCATGACACATTTAAAAGCACTTGCTCATATACTCATCCTTAGTTGATATACTCGCATAGGTAAATAGGTATACTTCTTATAGTTGATACGCAAGTCAGCCTCGATCCTCATTATTAAACAAAACTCAACCAATTTTTCCAGAATACTAATAATAATAATAATGAAGATGATGGTATGAGGACTACAGTCAAGGGATGATAATGATGATAACCTTTTGTCATTGATTACTCAGTCAGACAGACCGTTAGCTTTTCATGGTGTCTTTTCTTGTTTGCATGTTTAATATACTAAATATTCGACTGTTTGTTGCTTCCCATAATAAATAGGTACATATGTACATGCGTATGCCGTATATGCCGTAGGCATATAACCGCACTTGACACTTGTCTTGCAGTGAGAGTCTGATTTTAATTTATTTTTTGCATCACTTTGGGCAAATATTCCATTCAAGACGACGAGATTGATTGCAAACAAGTGATGGGAACGAATTCGCTCCGGTAACCTACAAAAAACCTTGTGTTTTTTTTTGCTTTCTTGATGAGGATGATACCCTTTTTGCCCTGAAAGGACAATCAAATGAAAAAATGAGGGCAAATTCTAGAAATAGATGGAACAAACAATCTATAATAATAAGATATACTGATATACTGTACAATTGTATATAGCTGAATATCTAGAATTTAAAGGGAATGTATATAAATTATAAGTTTCTAGTACACCGCAGCAGCAACCGGGAAACATCATCTATCTCACCCCCTCTCTCTCTCTCTACTTATGCAACACTTGTGTACGGTAAAAGAGAGACGAGAACGCAGAACTAACATTAGTGGTTTGGAAATTCATAAACATTAGAATTTATTATCCAAGTCTAATGGCAATGGCGTGAAAGGACATGATTCATGAGGATAGTTGCTGCTGTGTGTGCTGCGTTTTGCTCTCTCCTCTCTCTCTCACTCCTGGTACTCTTATGGCGGTGGTGGTGATGGAAGATGGAACCAGTAGTAGCACAAACCTTCACAACAAACACAGCTATATACTCCCTCCTAAACATTTTCTATTCTATTTCTCTACCAACCGTAATGATGTACTTGAGACCCCAGCAATATTATCAGAACATACATTTTCTTTTCAGCAGACATGATTTTTACTGGAACAACGAGGCATTATATAAACACACACGCAGGGAAAACTACAGAGAAAGAAGCACACACACACATACACATTATTATTTTCTACTCCTGTTTTAAGTACTATGACTGCACAGAGTAAAATAACCCTTGGTTTTTTTCTTCTTCCTTTTTTGCTCACTCAAGGCGCAGTCAGTGCAGAGGCCAGAGTGTGATCCATAAACTACGCCAATAACAAGAGAGCATTTCATTATTTCTATTATTTTACCGGGCAAACCAGAAATGGATACGTATCCCCCTTTTTTATTAGTGGTTATATAACCTCATTGAAGTATGTATTTACAATTTACACATAGGTAAATATATTATGTATGTAGGCATATATTAAAGTGTATATACATAAGAGTAGAAGTGGCGGGTACTACTATTTATTTTGTGTAGCAGGGGAAAGGAAGACTCTATATTTCCTTTGCAGACAGTTATAATAATAAAATGGGAGTGCAAGAAGTGTGTGCGTGTGTCTGTGTACTTTTTGCTGCAAAAAAAGGAAGAAAGAAAAAGAGCAAACTGAGATCTTATCCCATCACACTAATATATCTGTGTCTACCTTCCTGATTTTCCTTTACACTTGGTTATTTCCTATCTTCTCTCTCTCTCTCTCTCCCTTTTCTCTGCTTTGCTTCCCACATTCCTCACCCTTTCAAATGGAGATTTCTTTCATTTCCTTTTTTTCTCGCTCACTTGCTATTCCTTTTTTTCCACTCTCTCTCTCTCTCGCCTTCCCTTTTGTTGTGAATTGCTTTTTCTTCAACATTTATGTATCTACATTGTATTCAAAGGGAATGGGTTATTCTTCTTTCTAAACATGGTTTTGGGTTACAAGGAACTGACAACAACAATATCAACAACAAGAAAAAAACACGGCATCACCATCATCACATCTTTTTTTTGCCGGTGGTGGTGGTGGTGGTGTGGTGAAGAGAGTGGTTCAGCGCTGTACAGCGGTTGATGTACTGCTGGCAGCAGCAGCAGCAGTGGTACAGGTGCACCAAAAAAACCGAGCAAGTAGCAGTTTATCAAGTAGAAATATCTATACACTAGCATTTAGGTTTGTACATACATTTATGTATGCATGTAAACATGTATGAATACATTAGTTTTTTCTTGGGAAAGCGGAATAAATAAAAAAGTGGAATTTATTTCGGGAGTGAATAAACTTTTTACTACTACAGAATTTTTTTGGATGGTAGCTTAGTTTTTTTCTACAGTTTTTTGTGTACGTTGCACTGCTGTTGCTACTGATGCTATCATTGATTTAAAGATGATGATACTTATTCATACAAAACCACTTTTGAAAAGTATACAAGCTATCCGCCCTTTTTAATAATTTCACAAGCTACACCACGTGTATATATGTATAAGCGCATTTATATTCTAGCGGTGCGGTATCGTATATTCACAAAGTGGCAACAATTTCTACTTTTCTCTCTCCTCTCAGCAAATTGTAGGTGAGCATACTCCACACAAAAAGGCTACAGGGTTCAATGAAGTGAACAGCTCGCATTTGTGTGTACTACGCGAGTATAGTATAAAGGATGCCTAATAATAATATACCCACGGAAATCACGACGACATAGTAGAAGGTATTAGGTATAATCTTGTATTTAAATTGAACACCTCAAGTAATACATAAATAATAATAATAATAATAATTCGTAAGATATTATTCATGTAGCTATATGCACACACAATAATGCTCCAAACGGCCCCAAGTCTATGTACACATGTTATTCGTCGTTGTGCAGTGCATTAGTCACAGGTGAATGGCCACGCAAATAACTCGAGGCTCCTTCCGTTTCCATTCCATCCTTTACGTTATTTCGCACTATTCCTTTTTGCTTACTTGACTTGGAGAAGCATTTCGGATTATAATTTGTGAAGGGAAGTGCTATTTACTAAAGTAGGCATTGCACTTCTTAAGTAACCAGTCATCCATTGACATACATACAAAACATAAAGTCATATATATTGGATGAGATTTAAAGAACAACTACAAAAGTAAACATAGTTTGATGGGAGTTTGTCTACATACAAATGTGAAAAGGGTCACGGTGATGATGATGATGATGGGCATATACATATGCGGACATGCTAAGAGAGTAGTCAATATACTATGCTCTAATAAATTACTTAATAGGAAATTCCACTTGCTTTGCTTGGCATGTCGGGTTAATAAGGGTAGGAAAAATATTAGGTAAATAGAAGAATGTATGTTCGTTATTACATGGAGGGCAGGGCATGGCGCCATGAGCCACAATTAAATTAAATTTTCCTCTTGGTATGTAATTAAAATTACGCTTGACAAAATTTCAAAATGGTTATAATATGGTTTCATATCCTATTATATATTTAACCAACTCTCTCATTCATACACACAAATTACATGTGAATGGGGAATGGTAAAAGCATGTATGCGTTTTTGCAAAGATACATAAATACACACGGAATAATTCTGGATGCTCCTATTTTTTTTCTTTGCAAAAATTATTTTTGCCATGCAAAAGTAAAGTTGTGTTCTACTTACCACACCGCTTCCCAGATTTCTCACGGCACATGGAAGATACGTTTTGCTGCCGATTTGTGCGATAATGACTGTGGAGTTCTCGGTAGAGAATACTGCTTCGGACTTGTTAGATGAGAGGAGACGGGAGGAGTGGTGGCCGGTCAGAGAAGAAAGAACATTTGCGTCGGAGGAGGCGGCTGGAACAGGAGTTAGGTGCTTTTCATGTCTATTGCTTCTTGCCAGTCTCTTATTCATCCCTGCTGCTCCCATTTCCACCATCCCATCAGCATCGTAGTCATCATGATAGTGGTGATGGTAATGGTACTTCTTGGAACCGTCTACTGAACGGGAGAATCTAGGTTGTGGGATTAACCCTGTAACATAAAAAAAGCAATGAAAGTTAGTAGTGATTTCAGAAAGGAGCATGTGTGTGAGTGTGTCTGTGTATAAATCCTTCCATGTAGTCTTTTCACAACAAAAGAAAGATAATAGGTTATTATTTTTCATTCTAGCAGATAGTTTTTTTTACCTTCTTTCGCTCTAAAAAAATCAAAACTCTTAACAAGACAGCTTATTTCTACCTCCCCGCCCATGTACAATGCTTACCTTATTACATTTCAAAGTAAACTGCATGATGAACACTAACAGAATTATGTTACGCTTCAATAGCTAATTGACTAAGAGGATGAATAGATGCTCTATCATCTATTTTTTTTAAAAAAAAACAAGATACATGCATATATAATGACATCATTCCATACAATTTATGTATATGATGCTATGAACTATTAATGATGACTTAAGAATAGCAGCTCTATAATGTAATCACTACGTAATTAAATTCTTAAAAAGGGATTCTCCAGCAATTTCGCAACGTTTCTGTAAAAAAATGAGGATGTAGTAATGACGTTATGGTGTGTGTGTGTGTGTGTGTGTAGGTGTAAGTACTATTTTCGCACACAACTACGTGGAAAGAAAGAAAGAACACACAGACTTTTGATACTTTTGTGGCGGTGATTTGGTGGTGGTACATGAATGAAAGGTAAAGAGAGAGAAAAGTGTCAGGTTTTCCGTTGTTATAAACATGTCATGTGAAATTAGAGACTTGCCATGCACAATGGGAACTTGTTCTCCTTTCATGTCATATGCTTCACAAAAAAGTCTAATTAGACCACATTTTATAATACACAACGCATGTGAAACCCCATCATCCTTCCATTTAACAAAATCTGTACTATGAATAATCTTTTTGAATTATATTATCATCTTCCCTTCCTAGAATACTAATATGTGTATAGTTAGATGTTGTAGCAGAGGACCGCAAAAAATGTAACTTATTTTTATATAACATTTTTGTTCGATACGTTTAGTTGGTTGAACGGTGAAAGAACGAGAGAAACAAAACGGCTGGCAGACTGAATGGCAATTTGAATAAAAAACTCACTCATCATTGTACTTAATAAAGTCTAACGTTAGACCTAATTTAGTTATGGCCTCATTAATTTGTCCGCAAGCGTTTACAAGATTTGTTTTTTAAACAATTTAAAAAATAATCGACAGGAGAAGAGACAACACGAAGAAGAGAAATAAATGCCTGCATGTCAAACATGTTTTTCACCCAAAAAATGTCGAAAAGCGAACTTTTTTAAAATTCAAAATTAAGGTGGTTACGAGAAACAAGAGTACCACATTCAAACATGTACAGGTATGCATGTACATTAAAAATTACATGGGCCAAATTGATTTTTTTATTAACTCTTAATTAAAGTCAGAGTCTACCTGTACGTTAGTCAAAGTTATATGATTACCCCCGAATGTACCATTTTCTTGGGTAATCTAGTAAATTATGAACATGCTAAACTGATAATGAGTACATAAAATTCGTATTTAACAAAAACATGATATTTAAAACGTGGTATTCAAAGGAAAAATATTTGACAGAGGATGACGCACACCAACTGTAGTACAACAGACAAACTGACAGCATAATAAACAATTAACCAAACAAAAGTGTCTCATTCTATTTAGTTCAGAATTATACACTATAATATTTAATATTATGTATTAGATCAAATTTTCAAACAGTGACCATGACCTGGAACATTTGTAAAAGCACACGTCGTGTTACATTGTCTTGAAAACTATGTACACAGGTCTTGAATGCCTATTTTCACAAGAAGCAGCCTTTAACAAGCCATCATAATATACACGGTTTCTTCGTGTCTCTGCTGTCAACTCTGCAATTCGACTCCTCCTGCTCATCATTCAAAATATGTAATATTTTATGGCATTATTAAACGCCAAGAAAATTTACGGCGAAAATAAAAACAAAATTGGTACCCACAATTATGACTAGTTATGTTTCTAATTATAATTTTTGGTCTTAAAAGCTTTATGACTTTTGTCATGTACAACGTTGATTGTGGTACATACACTCATCGTAGAAAAAATAGACATGGTTTCTTGTTGGTTTGGCTCAAAATTGGAAAAAAGTTAAAAGCATATATTCTCCTTTTCGCCCCATTTCCTTCTATAAAGTAATTCTACTACTTTTCTCGCCTATTTTACTCAACATCCTCATCATTATTATTATTATTGTTATTTTGTGGCCCAGAAAAAAACTTACTCTTTCCCCCTGTCATCATGATCAAGAGTTTTTTTATTCAATTCTTTTTCATACGTTTTGCTTGGTCGGTGAACCAAGTTTTCTTCGCTTCTTCTTCTCCTCCTTTTATTCTTGTTTAGTAGCAAAGCTGCTTCTTCTTCCTGTTCCCCGTATTTCTTCTATTTTTTCCCACAGTTTTTTCTATTATCTTTTTTTCCTCTTTCCCCTTTTTTTCCACGTAATATTCATTTAGAAAGTTGGGGAAATTGGCCATGTAACTTCTCTCAA
Source organism: Paronellides praefectus (assembly GCA_027744595.1). Classification (NCBI taxonomy): domain Eukaryota; kingdom Metazoa; phylum Arthropoda; class Collembola; order Entomobryomorpha; family Paronellidae; genus Paronellides; species Paronellides praefectus. The sequence goes on from JAITYZ010000978.1 coordinate 11,103, forward strand.
AACTTGCAATAACATCATTATGAAATATCTTCTGATTATTGTTATTGCTTTACTTTCTAGTGTGTGAGGTGAAAGTAGAAAGAGAATGTTAAATGTAAAAGAGTTTGTTAGCCAACCATGACATGCCTAAAAAACGAAGCTTAGAAACTAACATAGGCTACTACTACGACGTACGACGTATTATTACATTAGAACAGTCCAACATTAAATTCTGCTACATTACCTGGAAATGTGATGGCGATGGTGTGTTCTGTTTCTTCAGCTGGGGAAAGAAAAAATGTTTTCCGTAATGGAAATAGGCATTTTCTTTACTATCTTTTTCTCTCTCTCTCTCTCTCTCTCTGCATTTCAAAATTGATTGCATGTTCGTAGCATAGTTTTTCAATATTGTGACATTTTGAACATTTTCTGTCCTCTACCCCTCTGCTAAATGTGTGTAAGTGTATATAAATTTTATATACCTAGTTCTCATTGATGGAAAAAATATCATTATTTCAAGTCTGGAATAATATGTTTCATAGACCTCAACCATACTGCGAACTGCGAATTATGTTCATTTCGGTGCTAATAAAGGTCTCGGCTGACTTTTTATTTTAAAACTAGTTTTTAGGTTATATACCTACATACATAACTATATAACTATAACCACATATTATACAAGTTTGAATAGTTTACAGTTTCCCACATTTAAAAAAAAACAGTTTTCACCATTTCTGTGCAATACTGTGACTGCGAGTAAGTTTAATTTTATGTGGGTTCTATATATATGCATGCGTGTTGTAATTTGTAATTATCAAAATAATTAATATTTTGGTAGCTTGACATTGATATATATTTATTTTGTATGTTGATGAAATTCAGTAGAGAAAATTACTTGGTGTATATAAAACACATGTTTTAATTGAAATTCTTGTTGTTTCACTAATTTAAATTCATGCTTAGCAAGGACTACATATAAAATCCTTCTGTTACCGATTAAATAATATAGCGTGTTGTTAATATAAAATATATAAGTACATTTGAAACAAAATAAGGTCTATAAGAATGTCTGTTCGTAAACGCTCCATTACACACAAAAATGGGAAATGGCGAAAAAAAAATATTTTCACCCGAAACTAAAATATATATTTTTTGTTTACCCACATTTTGGTTCCTAATTGGATAGTAGGTTATAATAATCATACAGGTTTTAGTGGTTTTAATGGGGAAATCAGTTGGAATCACTAAATAATGTCCATAAATGGGTGTACCAACTTAGGCATGTACATACATATATTTAGTTCACTTTACAATATATGGTTATATGGCACACATATCCATATGTTATGCTGCAGTCCATTTTCACGCTCCAATTAAAATTACCTAATAAGCTATTAAGTGGCTTGGTTTGGAAATGACATTTATTAACTTAGGTACACATATTAATGTAGTGTGTAATTTTGCAACAACTTTTAAGACGCTTATATGTTTATAGATACATATATATCTTTTAAATGACAGCTTTACAGTATGTTATTATGTTAGACCGGTTATTTTTCTTGCTAAAAAGCTTTGAAAATAATGTGTGGGAGCTGACATTTTAAGTTAAGGTGCGTTTATGTGTATGACATATTATGCTACCTGCTGTCACTATATTTTTTTTTGTCTTTCGCTTCGTGCACACTCAGCCAGTTAACAAGGTGAAACTTTTGAATGCACACACTCAAAGCCTTCACTCATCTAGTCCCAAGGCCAAAATACTGCCTTTCAATTTTGAGCCATGCTATTTATTTCAGAGGAAAAGTCTCAAACTTTCTCCAAATTGCCATATTTATGTAATAATAATTGTATAATAATAATAATAATTTATAAACATTGTATAATGTGTGTAAACTTGTCCTTGAAATTCAAACATGATTAAAAAGACAAAATGCAATAAGTAGACCAGCGCAGTACTACCAAAGTGACAGATGAATGAGGATGACTGCTTATAAATAATTATCAAACAAAACTCGCAAATTGTAGAGGAGAGCTATAGCTTATTATTAGAGATTGATTAAAAATTGATGAAAGACCAGCCTTTGGCTTGTGTATGGTGTTTACACACCAATCGAGTTTATTGATTTTTCTACAAAAAGCGGGCTTTCACCACCACCGACCACGACCTGCAATAATAGTTGTGATCGCGCCGTTGTGTTCATAAAAAAAATAATGACTTAAGTTTAGCTACCTTTTAATTCTCTCTGAAGAATACACACATGACAATAATAATAATATGTATATATATTTACAAGTACGCAAGTAGTACATTGTTAAGATTTTTGTTGATGACTTTACTACTTGGAAAGGAAGAAAGGGTTTATTTATTGATAAATAATTTTAAGCCTTCAATATGTAGAGGAGAAAAGAGACAAAAAGGCAAAAAGCTATTATTCTATTATTTTTGCGTCTTCAACACGAACAAGTGGTATAACAGCTCGTTTCTTTTGAAAGCGAGAATATAATAATAACAACGTCGCTCTTGTGTGTGTGTGTGTGCGGCGAGAGGTGCTGGTGGTTTTTGCGGTATGATGTGAGTATCACGACAGTTTGCATGGCCCTCAGAATATGTATGTATTTCCCGACAAGTCAAGACAACGCAATGAAAGGAGAGAACAGAGAAAAGGGCAAAAAGCTATTATTCTATTATTTTTGCGTCTTCAACACGAACAAGTGGTATAAAACAGCTCGTTTCTTTTGAAAGCGAAAATATAATAATAATAACGTCGCTCTCGTGTATGTGTGTGTGTGTGTGCGGCGAAAGGTGCTGGTGGTTTTTGCGGTATGATGTGAGTATCACGACAGTTTGCATGGCCCTCAGAATATGTATGTATTTCCCGACAAGTCAAGACAACGCAATGAAACGTCACTTTGTCAACAACATGCGGGGTCCAACTTTCTTCTTGTTCAAATTGTCCCAAAGTTTCCTCCCAAAAGAGAAAATGAAAGAAGAAGAGCTACTCATTTTTTACTGAACTGTATAACCACTACTCTCGAAACTCACATCGTTATCGACATTACACATCTTAATGTGAACTCATTCATGGCATGCCACATGGAGAGAGAGAGAGAGAGAAGAGTAGAGAGAGGGGGAGAGAGGTTCGTTACTGTTATTACAAAAGTCTTGAGAAATAGCACAGTGAAATGTCTACTACATGTGCATGTGGCATCATGAAGGGACTCTCATAGGCATACATACAGTCATCCGCCACCACAAATATTCGGTGTTAACATTACAACTTTAGAGAGCACGTTTTTAACTTGAAGGGACCTCTGATACTTGAGAAACTTTCTTTTTAATATGAATGAATAGCATTCGGCAGCAGAATAGGATGTTCTATATAAAAAAGTATAGTAATAATAATGATGGCAATGATAAAAAAAATGTGCCATAGTCATATGACTCTTTAAAATGGAGCGTTTTTGCATGAATATTTTCATATTATAATATTATTATTATTAGTAGCACTATGACAGAATATCAGTGGGGAGGAGTACATTTTTGGCATACAGATTTCACTTCTCATAGCAATTTATTTTCACTTTTGACATTTTATCCAGAGAGAGAGAGAAGTAGAGAGAGAAGTAGAGAGAGAAGTAGAAGCTTATTAGTTGACAGATGAGGATACATAACCTTAGTCAAAACTGGTATATAAGAATATGTGTATATAACGCCTTTTATTAAAACTAAACCAAAATTCATTGAGAAAATCTTGGCTTATTTGTTAAGAGAAAAGGATAATATAATATGATCACATTAATAGCATCAACTTTTTACTCTACTCTCTCAATGGCGAGATTTTGCATGTGATATAATTGTGTAACAGCTCAGAGTAGTTAGCCGCAAGTATCTGAAATTATTTAAATATAACCATCATGGTCTATTTTTTGCTATGCTGCTGTTTGAATCTAGCAAAAACATTTAAGCACGTTCCATCTTCAGTTTTTATTCCCTTTTTTGTTCCAAAGTATAACTGTAAATTTCACACAAAAGTATATATAGCTTTTGTGGTTTGAAGTAATATAATATCATGATAATATGTATGTGGATACATACATATATGTATATAATATATACTTGGGTATATATTTTATGGATGGTAGGTAGTGTATGCAAAGGAGATAAGGAGACAAGGACCTTT
>JAITYZ010000979.1:0-10870 GCA_027744595.1 Paronellides praefectus
GTCGTACCCAAGTTTGATAAACATTGTATGTAGCAATAAGCATTAGATATAGTATGTCACAACATCTTTAACGCAATAACCAAATAGATAGTGTGACTGGCATAGTCATGCACTTATGTTTTGTGTACATTTTGTATGGATACAGCAGCATGCATAACTGAATAACTTGTTAACATTTTACAAAAGGACCGCGATGAAAAACAGTGCTTAACGTCATTCAGTTTTTTATTGGAAATTAAGGAAAACTATGTTGAACGTAGGTAAAGTGGAAAGTTGTTTTTAATAGCTGTATCAAATATCAAACTGTGTTTGTTATCTTTGGTTAAAAGAATTGATTTATTCTTTAAAAACTCAAATTTTCCCAGACCTTCAAATTAGTCATTCGAAGGCAATATTTAAAAACGGGCCCTATGGGACCTACTAGTCCTCAAGAGTTGGATAGATTCAATTGAAACTTTCTTGAGCTGTAGGCTTACATTATAGACTGTTTATTCAAAGTTCGCCTTCATCATTTTGACCATATATTAGACTATTTTGCTGCAGGAGGAAAACTTGCCCTTCTGCATTGAGGGTGCGCCGACCTATAACCTACCCAACCAAGATGCTAGTCTACAAAAGTTTTTTTTAAACCATGAATTTATTTGGAAGGAAGGACAGCCAGCCGGCCAAACGCAACAAACATCAAGACCATAAACATATATTCTCTACTAGTTACACACACAGACAGTAAGTACTAGAATTATTATTAGTGTGTGAACCTATATATGAATGTGCTCGAGATTACTATTATTATTATTTTTCCTTTTTTATTGTTATACTTTGTTAGTATTAGTTTGTTCAGCGTGGGCAAATGATGACATTATCATAAGTTAGTTGGTAGAGATCATCATATCATATCCGTTCTATATATATGCTTGTCGTTCGTCAAACATCACATTTTAGTTCTTGAATCTACTTTCACCATCATCCTTCCCCACATAAAACTCCTTGGAGCAAATACACATCTTTTTCTATATTATCCACTACACTTATATATTATTATACTTATTCTCCGACCAGATAACTAGAGGTACATGTACATACCCCCAGAGGCTACAGATGGAAAAGACGACGGAAACAAGGCGGACCACCACCATGTTATGTATAATATGTAGAAGTATAGGTATACATATTATTTATGTCGTTTCCTTTCTTTATAATGTGGATATACATATACGTGTGTATTTCACAGGATGAGAAGAGACAACTATTATCAAAATTTGCGTGACTTTGGCAAATAAGGGAGTATTATAAGTACGAGTAAATTTATATGAGAAAAAAACATGGCTCATGCTTTCCCCTCATTTTCATCTGTTCCAGAACAAAAAAAATGGAACGAGTGAGTGACTGGATGAATAGATGATGACGATGGGAATGACAATGGTAATGGCGACGATGAAAGAAGGGCGATGATCATGATCATCAAAATTCAACATCATTGTCATTCGCATCATAATAAAAACTTCAGAGAATAGAGATAGACAGAGAGGCAACACGGCAGCAAGATGATGATGATGATGATGCGGGTATACAAGAAAACACTACAAAAAAGTCTTGTTCCACCAACCAACCAACCCACTATAGTGAAACCCATAATCCAAAAGAATGGGAGTGAAGTTGTAGTACAGTATTATTATTGTTATGAATGAAGAAGAATGATGAAAAAGTACAATGTCCAAAAGGGTTTTTGAATTCATGAAAAGCAGCTCAAAAAAACAAGTAGGAGGAAAAAGAAGAGAGGATAGTAAAAATAGTAGGAGCTTCAAAACTGCTGCTGGAAAGAGAAAGAGAGAGAGTGAAAGTGTAGAGTGCTTCTTGTGTGGGAAGTGGAGTGTGTGTGCAATGTATATAGTAGAAGTAGCGGCAGTTCTTTTTTGCTAGTTAGTCATGTTCATTATACATGCATAATGATATGAAGAAGAAGAAGATGATGATGAAGGTATGTTTCTTCTTACAGTGTCACAAGTGGTTAAAGAGGGTTTATAATAAGAAGTTATACGAAAAAAAAGAGAATAGAGTATATAGCTCTGTATATTTTATGCATATTATTGTTTGGGATGAATACATGCTATCTTCTCAATATAAATATGTACATATATCCTGTATATATTGTATACCACCATCGCCCAACATCATCCTCATCGTCAGCTAAGTAAGTGGGTAACTAACAAAGCTAACTAGCTATTCCATTTTGTTAAGTTACAAATAATGCCGTACTGCTGAAGAGGGAAATGGAGGTGGAGGGAAAGAGTAGATGGAGCACGTGTCAGCAAATAGAGAACATTAAACTTATCTATGCTGTTGGGTTATTCGTACAAGTGCCCTCTGAAAGTATATGTCTTGTACTATAAAACTTGTATTTAGTATGGTTAATATACATACAAATGCCTATACATATAATAATTTCTAATATACTTTTTTTTGTACTGTAGATTTTTCGAGAGATGAAGAAAAAGAAGAGTGAAAGTTTCACAAGTGGAAAACTCCTTTCTTGTCCCATTCTCTTTCTATCGGTTCATCATCATCACTACCGCCACCACCACCACCATCTCGTCTGCTTTTTCTTTCTTTCTTCTTCTTTCTTTTTCCTTGTAAGTATTTTTCTTCATAATAAATTTTCAAGATAGTTTCGTTCCTTTGATGATCCCGACGATGAGAAGAAGAAGAATGATGATGACTACGATGGGCTCTGTATAATATACAAGATGGTGGTGACGTGGTATCTGCGGTAAAGCGGTGGTAGTGGCTAAGTTTTTTTTTCTTTAAAGTTTTTGCTCCTTTTTCTCTTGTCTTAAATTACAAGGCTACGGTACCCTACAAGGCTATACGTAAATATGTGTATGCACTATGCAGAGATACCTACCTATATATAATAATATGGTGTAATATGGTCATCCTCCTTAACGGTAGGGGGTCCTTAAAGCGAAACAAAACTAAAGCACAAGAAGAGAAATAGAGGTGGAGTGTGGGAGAAAGAGGGTAAGAAGAAGATATGTGGAAAATGTAGAAAACCACCAAGAAGATGAGAATGGTGCAAGGAAAGAATCAAGGAAATGGAAGAGAGAGAAATTTTACCATTTCACTTTTGAAATTATCTGGATTCACGCAACGAAGAAAAAAAGAAGAAGAAAAGATACAGAAAACTGATGAGATGTGAGTAGTGCTATGCTGAAAATGCCGACATGTCCTTAAGAAAAAAAAAGTAGAAAACCGTTGGAAAAGAAAAGAAATAAAATAGGTAGCTACTCAAAAATTAGATACCTTCACAAACAGACACACGCATCGCATCGTAGTTTTGTGGACGACAACAACACGGCACGCTATACCTTAATGAGCCGTCGTCGTGTGCATGTGTGTACAGAGTAAAGCAGTAGCAGACGACCACCACAATAACCACCGTAGCTCAAAAGAAGATTCTTTTTTTACTACGACAAACAGCTATGCCATTCCTTAGAACTACTACTGCACTGACTCAGGCAATAAACATGAAAGTTTCAGCGTGGCAGGGGAACTAAAGTCAACACAATCTTTTTTGAAGAACTTGAAGTACAAGCTTTTCCAACTTGTTTTTTTTGCTCGGTGGCAGTGGTGGTGGTGGTAAGGTGGAGAGAAAGAAGGTAAGATAGAATATTATTCATACAATACCTACTTGATCCCATACTGTTATTTCTCATTCACCCCTCACCAACACAAGGAGCAGCAAATTTCTTTAAGCCACGACGACGACCATGTAACTCACAACAAAACAAATTCAAAAACATTTTGTTTTTTTCTTCTAATTTACCATTATAAAGGTACCAATTGTATAACGTCTTAAGACATCTTAAGGATGTGGATAGGTTATACTGAATTTTATAGTAACCTCCTATGTTCCAGTGAATGTTTTCTATATTTTTTTTCATTTGCTTTTAATTTCTTCCCTTTTTTACAATCCATTTTTCATTCAAGCCTCAACAACTACTTAAAATTTGTTTCATCATCGCGCGCCACCAAGGAGCTCCGTAAGTTCATTGATAATTTATTATTGTGCTGATATATTTATGCAAAATGTGTCTCCCAAATATAGTTGTTTATGGTGCACATAATAATTACGAAACCTTCCTTGCCTGTGTATATTTATATCTCTCTTTAAAAAGCAAGAGAGAGTGCAAACACATTACAGACTTGACACATGATTTTTTAGGAATAGTAGCATTCAGCAAGTAAAACTTGTATTTCCGGAATAATGTAACCGATAAATATGCTGTCCTTTTACATGAATGATTACATAAATTGAATAATATGTCCAGTCAAGAATAAACCTTCATAGCAAAAATTGTAAAATAGAAGCAGCCGTTTTAATCAGTTGCGACAACAATGAAATGATGTGACAGTCTCCTTCACCTTCAATGTTGGATTGTGCACCAAAATATTATTCTATCATTTCTAGATACACATACTATTATTATATAAACTACCTTCCAACAAGAGTCTACGGGCAAGTTAAAAGGGGTAATGTCTCTTTTGTATGCAATCAACAAAGTCGTCATCATCATAAGCCTTCTATCAGCAACCAACCGGTTTTACTTTTCTTTTTCACCCTTTTCAAATGCACGGTGAAAGGATTCACGTCTAAAAAATATATACATTATATGAACCGCTTTATTTGGAAAATACATGCACATCTCTATGTATACTCATCATACAGAGATCTGTACTCTCTAAGATTTTACAGCATTTTCTGCTGAAAAGTAAGTGTATACAAAGTAAAGTGTACATTTATACTTTCTGTTCGTTCAAAAACTTACTCCGAGTTTTTTTTTGTTCTGCTGCTGCTGCTGTGGGACGTGGGAGACTCATGCCAGTTTTATTTGGAGATGTGTGGTATGAGGCGTGCTGTGTGCAGCTAGTGGGTTAGGTTATATGGATGGTGATGCTAGTTCCAAAATAAAATGTATAAAAAAACATGCATGCATGCACGTCAGTGAAAGGATATTTAACTCTCAGCTTCCTTTCCTGTTACTTTTTTCCCATATATATTATTATCACAGTTGTTTGAGCCTACCATGCAAACACACACACACATGTGAGTCGACTTTTTCTTGTCATTTTGCTCTTTACACTTTCTTTGAAAGAATAACCGGTAGTTTTTTCAATCTCTCTTTTTTAGCTTTCCCTTTTTTTACTGATGCTAACGGTATGATGATGGTGCACTTGTGTGGAAGGTGTGTACTACCATCATATGCGTATGTGTGTAGGCAATATGTAGTCATGCATAGTAGATGGGTTTGTGTATTATTATAGTACACAAAAGTGTGTGGCTGTTGTTAAAAGCTTTTTCTTTTTGGGATGCTGGATACGGAACAGATTTAAAGTACATTGCTTTTTCTTTCTTTCTCCTCACAAAACCATCTAACTTGACGCAAAGCAAAAGCTAGAGAGAGAGAGAGATAGAATCCTATAAACATAAACCGCTGTTAAGCAATGCTTTGTACTCACTCATCCGGAGATTCTCCGAATTTCGGATTACTCATTCGGACATTTTCGGTAGATATATAAAGGTATATAATATGTATATATACATCTATATTAGGTACACAAAAAATATCCCTACATGTTTTAATACAATCTATTATACACTTTCATCTTCATCATTATCATCTCACGCCAGAGACATTTTTCCCCTTGTTTAACGTAACGTGAAAGTAACGATTTCTATAAGCAAAAAAAAAATAAAAAAAATAAAAAAAATGCTTCCGATACCACCACCACTGCCAGCAGCAGCATTGAGAATTGTGCTATCAGCAGTCTACTATTCACTAATAGGCTATACAATAGTAGTAGAATTACTTTTACTCACACATTCTCTTGGACTTGACATTATTCAGTTTGTTATATAATATGTATTTATACCTACATCACAAAAATATAGCAAGATCAAATTTCTCTTTTTTTCTTGTCGACTTGAGATATAATTGATTATGTATGTATGCTACATACATACAACCATATAATTTCTCATATCAAGGTCTACTTTTTTATGGTATCTTTACATGTCAAGTTGGTTACTATAATTCATACAGGAAAAACAGGACTGGTTAGCAAGTAGTCAAAAAAAATCTGTACATCCTTTCTATCCTCCTTTACTTTTGGTCACGATTACATCTCCTATTTCCGTTTTGGTTGAAACGCCGAAACAATTATTATTATTATCAATGTACATATATGTTTGTGTATACCTAAGTATATAGGTATATACACCCTCAATATAAAATGAGCATGTGCGCCCACTGATATTTTTTTTGTTCTCTTTGAATAAATGTAAAATTAAGTACGGCAAAAGCCTGTGTGTCTATCTGACGCATTATTATAAGCATTAAAGTAAGTCCACGCTCTCCAGATTTTAGAAAAAGTGAAAAGGCAGGTAGGAAACTAGCAAACCAACCAACTTTCTAACTACTAACTACTATACTTCCACTCATCTATCTGAGGAGTGGCAGCAGATTTGTTTTTTAATGGAATATCCAATAAGACCAGACAGGACAAGGAAAATGGAAGTTTATCTCTTTTTTCCCTCCTCTCTCTCTCTCACTCTGTTTATATCCTTTCCACCTGCTAAATTTATAATATGCTAGTGATAAGATTCTTGAAAAGAAAATTTTCCCTTCTCTTTCCCCATTCCATTTACTTGAATTTTGTATGCATCTCTCCAGTGAATCATATAAAATGCCGGTTTAGATCTCCTGCTACTACCCATCTTCAAAAAGGCTGCGAGTAGCATAATATATAGAACAGGTATACATACTACAATGCATATAGCATTACATATATATCCGATGGAACAATGTATAAAAGTTGAATGTGAGTGAGTGAATGCTCTGCTGTTGTTCTCCTTTTGCTTTCCCTCTTGTTGTTTTCTCTTGTATGCATATGTACACTTGATAAATTATTTAGTTATTGCAAAGTAATTCTTTTCAGATCTTTTCTCTCTGCTCCTCTTGTAGTATTCCCTCTCTCTCAAGACAAAAAAGACATAGAGTACCTTGTACATAGGTTTATGTATAAAGGGAAAAAAGTCATTGTTCTCTCACGTTATGTTTACTCTCCCGTTATTATATTGTGTTGTACACAAGAGATGACGATCGAGAGAGAGAGAGAGAGAGAGAGTAACAAAAAACGCTAAAACTTCATTGCTTCTTTTTTGTTTTACCTCTTACAAAAAACTGTGACTTGACTTTCATTCTTACTTCAAAAATAGAAGGTAGTATGAATAGGCATCTCTTTCCCTTTTGCGTACTATATAACATTTTACCTTTACTTTGGTACTTTTTAAGGCCAAAATGGAAGGTAAAAAGGAAAGTACATGATAATATCTACATATTAAATACATCTCGGCTCTATATTGCATTCATATTGTTTATATACCTATATAAGCACGTATGTATAAATATTTCTGCATGATAAATCCCGTTGATAACCCTCCCTATCTACATTACATGCGTCCATTTATACTCAACTTGAAGAATTACACTTAAATAAAGTACGGTACTGCTAAAAAAATAATAAAAGTTCACTTTCTAACTGCATGCTTTGAAAAAAGTAGGTAGTTACTTTATGAATTCGCATTGCACCACCACCGCCATTACATATGTACGTTGCTTACTATTTACATACTATACATATTATTATGATATGCGTGTCCCCTTTCCTGACCACGACCATAATAAATGTCAGTGACATACATATAGCTAATGAGTTATATGGGGGTAGTATTTTATATAAATAATAAAAAATACAGATTACAATGCTTTTAAAAAAGATTTACAGAAAAATGTAAGATTTGCCATTTTTATTATTATTTTCATAATCACACAAGTCATATATGCATCCTGAAAATCGTAAACTTGTATAAAATACAATACAACCCCTGCAAGAGATGAGCATGTACACTGCACAAGGCCAGGCGAGGCACGACCCTTATTATATGAGATAATTTAGACATGAGTGGTTTAGAACCAAAAGAACATTAATTTATAGTGAATCTCCTATTATTCTTGGTTTTACTACTACATACAACCCAACAAAGTCATGTTTCTGCTCTCTTTACTCTTTTCCCAGTATGTCTCACATTTGACTTGTGATCTACACAACTCGACAGGAAAAAAATAGTAAACTAGTAAACTGTATATGCATCTAACATCCATATTACTTTTTATCCTTCCACGACGAGCCGACATCACGTCATCGTCATCGTCCTGTGCTCTTTTGCTTTTGCTTGTGTGTGTATGGAAGAGTTAATTGGTTTGTGAGACTATGGAATCTACTGGTGGTATGGATAGTGGTGGTGATGCTGGTGGTGTGGCTTGGCTACTGCTGCTGCAGAAATCTAATGTTATTGCTTCTTGTATTATATATCATAATAATATATTATTATTATCATTTTATATTAAAATAATATATATTCTTCCTTTTTCTGTGTTGAGTATAAAACTGGATATGATATTGAAAGGACAAGGCTACAATGAAACAAGGATAATGGGAAACTTTCTATATACCTAATACAATAATTTCCTTGTGATATATACACGTCAACCCTTCCCATGAAGATGGTAATGTTGATGATATGCCACTTGTACTTTTTTTTGCCTTGCCATTCTGCTGTTTCTCTCCCTCACTCCCTCTCTATATATCTCTCTTAGAACGAGACAACGAGATTGGGTAGAAATTAATGAGATGTCTTTTACGTGAGGATATAGCAATGATGCACGACATTATATTATCTGTTCTATAAAGAAGGTGCACAGCAGTTGCGGATATTACAAAACTTGTCTGTGTGTATTTTAGCAGTTACATTTTTTTAGCAGTGCCGTTATTTTTATATATATTTTTTTTGCTGATGAGATGGAAAGTGGAATGATATGACAAGGATCAAATAGACTTTTATCTGTACTTACCTTTTTAGCTTTCCATTTTCCTTCACTTGTGCTCTCTGTCTTTTTGGTGTACGCTTCAGTTGCTGCTGCTGATTCGTACATGGTTGCTTCCATTGTTTCTTCCTTTTTGCTCTCCTTTACGATGAGTTCCACCACTTGAAAGAAAATTTTCTATTTTCATTAGATGATGGCCGGATGGATGCGGGTGACTGGATTGAAGAGAGACGACTTGTTCTTGTGATGATGCTGTTTTTTTGTGTGCTTGAGAGCTGCTGATGAAGATGATGAGGCGAGATACGATGGGACGTGACGTGACATGCGTGTGTGTGTCTTTTTATGTGGGAGTGTGGTGGTTGTGTATTTATTTATGTGTGTGTAGGCCAAAGTAGATTTATGTGGTGCACAAAACGCACACAACATATAACACCACAGCCAAAAGAAAAAAAAAGTTTTGCTATAGGTTGTTCATTGTCACCATACTTGATCTTTTCGTTTCGTTTTTTAGAAGCCAGTGTCTCAGAAAAAAAGTCACATAATACCAGGGTGTACATAAATATATATACTGATTGGGAGATTAAGTCTGTCCACACAGTTTAGTATATCGTAAGTTTTTTTTTCTCCGCTACAAACTACATTTTATTAGATCACAACTGTGATCGAATCGACAAAAAAAGGATTAAATTGAATCCACCGGTGGTGCAAAGATTTCCAGTTGCTTGCTCTCTCAGAGTCAGTAGAAAAAAGCAGGAGCAGCAGCGCGGGTTTATTTTATTTTTTTGCCGGTGTTCTTTCGTTTTTTTAGCTCATTCTCTCCGCCTTTCACACAGGTTCAAGGTTATATATTTTCTCCAGAAGAAATTTTATTTTTTTGCCGGTGTTCTTTCTTTTTTTAGCTCATTCTCTCCGCCTTTCACACAGGTTCAAGGTTATATATTTTCTCCAGAAGAAGATCGATAGACTCTCTACTACTTAAACAACTAGGTATAGAAGTGGTGGTTTGTGCTCAACAAAGTTGTATAATTTCTCAACTACACCAAAAACTAATTGCAACTATTATTATTAATTATTGTACAACTGTCACTGGGTTTTCTATGATAAAGGGTACAATTAAAAAACAAAAACTTTCAACAAATTTTTTAGGCGGTTTACTTACTTTTTTAAAAAAAAAATAATTCAAACAAATAAAATAAAATAATAAAACTGATACTACACAATTTTATTATTAAAAGTGTACATAAAATAAGGTCTACAACAACAACAACAACACACAAGACGATAAAATAAAAAATAAAAACTGTCTAAACACAAATATATTTTAAAAACTAAATACTTACACAACCAAGTTTCTCTAGCGTGTTTGTATTATTTATTTAAAATAGCCTGCCATTATTATTATTATTTTGTACTTGAACAACAACAACTCACACTATTACCATTTCAGCTAGTTTCTTGTAGCATAATGGTAACGGGAAATTGAATGGGAAATAGGAGCAAAAAAATAATAAATATAAATAATAATAATATATTATAAAATACTTGGTGGTGGTATATATTTAGAGGTAGTGGTGAAAAGGGAGCAGAAAATATATTGAAAGAGAGAGAGAGAGAGTTAGAGAAGAGCTGCTGAATAATGTACCCGTACCGTAACTCTGTGTTGCAGTGAATGAATGACTATTTCTACTTGGCCGGCTTTGGCTGCTGGAGTACGGAGTTTCTCTTTGTATTCTTTTCTGTTATGTGAGATGTGAGAGTCTGGCATTACCACTGCTACTACTGCTATTACTTTACTACGACGACTACTGTTATGTGAGAGGAGAAGAGTGCGTGTGTGCATTGAATTTTCCCCTTTAGGAATCTGAGTCACCATTTAACATCCTCATATCCTCATGATGGCTCTGATCGCTACATCTACCACCATC